>CAKNXH010056074.1:63284-93097 GCA_932178445.1 Andricus quercusramuli | reverse complement strand
ATAAAATAAAATAAATCAATGAAAACAATAAAATCAATAAATTGAATAAAATCACTAAAATCAGTGCAATTTTGATTTTATTGATAATAATTTGATTTTGGTATTTCATTCAATTTATTGACTTCATTGAGTCATTTGATTGTATTTTTTAATGATAGAGTCAAATATTTACAATAAAAAATCAGTATATTGAACAGAATCAATCAAATCAACAAACTCAATAGAATCAATAAAATAAATCAATCAAAACAATAAAATCAATAAAATGAATGAAAATCACTAAAATCAGTGCAGTTTTGATTTTATTGATAATAATTTCATTTTAGTATTTTATTCAATTTATCTACTTCATTCAGTCATTTGATTGTAGTTTTTAACAAAAAAGTCGAATATTTGCAATAAAAAAAATCGATAAATTGAATAAAATCAATAAAATCAATCAAATTAATAAAATCATAGAATCGATATAATGAAATAAATCAATCAAAACAATAAAATCAATAAATTGAATAAAATCACTAAAATCAGTATAATGTAGATTTTATTTATGTGTTTTCTTTCTGATTTTGTTGATAATAAATGGATGTTATCGATTTTGGTAATCACATTCAATTTATTGATTTTATTGAGTCATTTGATTGTTTTTTTTTAATAACAGAATCGAATATTTATACCGATTTTCTTTATTTTATTAAAAAATACAATCAAATGAATAAAAAAATCAATACATTGAATGAAATTACTAAAAACAATAAAATCAAATTATTATCTATGAAATAAAATAAATGAACAGCACCAATAAAATCAATAAATCGAATAAAATCACTAAAATGTAGAAAATCAATAAAGTCAAAATTATACTGATGTTAGTGATGTTATTCAATTCATTGATTTTATTAATTTTTTTATTGTATGGATTTTATTGATTTTCTTGATGTTGTTAATTTTATTGATTTTGTTGATAATAAATCGCTTTTATTTATTTTAGTGATTCCATTCAATTTATTGCTTGTATTGATTTATTCCGTTCTATTTTTTAATCAAAAAAATCAAGTAATCAAGTAATTTGATTTTCTTGATTTTAGTGATTTTATTCAATTTATTGATTTTATTGATTAATTCCATTGTATTTTGTAAGAAAATAAAGAAACTCAATATAAAAATACGATTTAAAAAAAAATGCAATCAAATGCATCACTAAAATCAATCGAACAATCAAAGAACAACATCAATCAAATGAATAAAATAAAATTTATATCGGTTTCACTGATTTCATTGATTTTATTGACTTTATTGATTTCATTTATTTGATTCATTTTATCCGTTTCATTCATTAATTCTATTGATTTTATTCATGTTCTTCATTTTATTGATAATTTCTTGGGGGACAAAGGGCATTTTTTAGCACCGCCGCCCTCCAAAAGCTTATCACAAAAAAGATTTTTGTTGCTCCATCCAATTCAAAAAATATTAATATTTATTAATATTTTTATAATATTTATGCATATTCACGGTAATGTTTAGAAACAAAAAAAAAATTGACGAGAGTACGAGGACGCGAACGCATGACGGCAGATTCTGTAGCCTTGAACCTAGACCATTACCCCGCCGCTCCTTAGTCAGTAGTCCTATAATTCAAACCGATAGTTATATTAATAATAGATTTGATACTTTCACGATGATTCATTATAATAAATTTAAATTTTAGAATTTTAAAATTTTTAAGATTTTTTTTTTTTTGCGGGTTTCAATCGTGTGCGAAACTATGAATGTTGCCGACGTTTCGTGAACATTGCAGTTCACTTCTTCAGGGCTGACCCGAAACTGAAGTTTCAGGTTATGTTGTTCTTATATATGTATTCTCTACGATGCCTGTGATTGGCCAGAGTGCCCCATGGTGAAGCAACATTCATAGTTTCGCACACGATTGAAACCCGAAAAAAAAAATCTTTAAAATTTTAAAATTCTAAATTTTAAATTTAAATTTATTACGATAGTTATATTGCGCGGATTTCTTGTAACCCTTTTTTCTCGTAAACCGCTTTCCATCTTAGTAAACAGTTTCAGCTTTTTTTATCTCAAATGAGGCCCTCTTCGCTCACAAAAGATGACCACAATCCGTGTCCCCCGTTACAAGCTTCTTCATATAATTAATTTATAGTTGGACCACTTGATAAACTTGGAATTTATAAATAAATTTGCAGAGGGCCTAATTTCGAAATTCCAGAAATCGAATTTGATGGTTTCGGAATTTATTTGCTGGATAACTTGATAAATTTATAATTTATAATTTCAAAATATTCAAATCATAATTTCAAAGTTATAATTTGAAGTTGGGTAAATTTACAAATTTACATACAATCATAAATTGATTTATGTATGAAATTGGTGCATTTGCAGTTGCTGTCTTCAAAAACTTTTTAAATATTTGCACCACAATCGATTTCACGAGTGGCAATGTGTGGTGCGGACTTCAGAGCATTGAAGATTCGGAGCGCGAATTTGACAGCCGGTCTGTTGGCGAGTTTGCTTTGCTGCTTACCAATACAGTCTTATGGTCCTCACATACAGGACATCTCAATTTTATTCTACATTTTTCTCCATTTCGCGACGTATTTCGCGAAATTTAGGTTCGCCATCATCAACATTTGGGTCTTCGAAACTCAGTTAGCCTCTGACAATACTTCTGTGATTTCAGAATTGTGAGTAAAAAAATAAATTTGCGAACGGTTCGCGCCGTTCAAATGCTCTGAAGAATCGCGTGTATCAAGAAGTGCCCACAACTCGTGATAACATGATCGAGCGAATCAGGTCTGCTTGTGCACAAATATCACCAGACACAATTCGCAGTTGTGTGGAATCTTTCAAAGCTCGGATTAACAAGTGCATCGAAGTGCGAGGACACCATTTTGAGCACTTATTGTAAAATAATTAATCGAAATCAAGCATCCCTGTGGTGAGAGACAAGGGGACTCACCGAAATCAAGCACCCCGATGGATGGTGAGAGGCAAGGGGACTCAGCGAAATTAAGCACCCCGAAGGGAATAGACAACTACTACGTCCGCGTCGTTATTCCTGGGTAGAGCTAAAAGTAGTGTCAAGAATTTCGTTTTTTGCAATTGCAGCGCCATCTATCGCGAATCGAAACAAATTTTCCGAATAAAACTTACGTATTTCGTAAAGAAGAATCTGAATCTGTGATAAAAAATTGGGGTTGCCATTTGAAATTACAAACTTACCCACACCCCTGCCTCCTGTGGGGGTGGGGTAAATTTTAACAAATCTTTTTTCCCCGTCGAAAATAAAAAGTTTTTATTCCAGACATTTTTTCCGTAGCATGCGTATTTTTTGAGATATTTCGTTGTCTCAAGTTAAAAAAAACACCCTGTATAGGTTAAGCAGTCAATTAAAAATATAAAACAAGTTTTTGTACACAAAAAAATGAAGAAATGAGTTTCCGCAAATCTCTTGTGGATACGCCGGGTGTCGAACTTCTGATGTAACTTCCTATTATATTGTTGTAAGTTTGTCCCGTCGCCTTACCACCTCGGCCATCTAAAAGTTAATTTTTTTTCATTTTGGTTGGATATGAATTTCAATTCATTACATCCTAATATTTATTTCAATAAAACATGAACTATTTTTAAACATTAAAAGTGCTTGATGTATGAATGAATCATTGAAAAAAAATAAAGTTTGTATGATTTTACTTGCGATTAGGCTACGGAATAATGATTTTTCATTATTTCAAATAATTAATACGTTAGGCTTGATTATCATTTACGCAATCAGTAAATAATTAAAACAAATTAAATACATCATTCATAATAATATTTGATTTTCTGGAATATCATCAATATCATACATATTGCGCCTGAAACAAAGACCTTGGATACTAATGGGCCAAAGTGGGGAACCATACATAACAATTTTGTGAGGCTCCTCACTTGGGTTGATCGCTAGAGAGATTGATCAGCAACCTGGGTCGGAGCAGTGTTGCGGAATGAAAGTGTCATTTAAATCAATAACACGAGAATTCCAGATCAATCTAAAACATCTATACCTAACACCTATATACCTGTATACCATATATATATCTACTTTATACCTATATACCTATATACCTATTCACTATCTTTCCAACCGAGCAAGTCACGCCCACCCCGAAAGGGAAATGGCTTAATGGTATAATAATAATTATTATTATTATAAATACAATATAAATTTATTATAACTTTACTATATAATTCAATTGAAATAAAATTTTTTCTAAACATTCTTAAAAAAATCGTTCTTAAGAATACAGTTCTTGTATTAAGATTTCGATCACCTTCAACAATTATTGTTTACTATCTTAAATGTAGAACTGTATTCTTAAGAACGATTTTTTTAAGAATGTTTAGAAAACATTTTCTTTCAATTGAATTATATAGTAAAGTCTTAATAAATTTATATTGTATTTATGATAATTAAAATATGTATAATATTGATGATATTCCCGAAAATCTAATATTATTATGAAAGATGTATTTAATTTGTTTTAATTACTTATTGATTGCGTAAATGATAATCAAGCCTAACGTATTAATTATTTGAAATAATAAAAAATCATTATTTCGTAGCCTAATCGCAAGTGAAATCATACAAACATTATTTTTTTCAATGATTCATTCATACATCAAGCACTTTTAATGTTTAAAAATTGTTAATGTTTTATTGAAATAAATATTAGGATGTAATGAATTGAAAATCATATCCGACCAAAATGAAAAAAAATGAACTTTTAGATGGCCGAGGTATTAAGGCGACGGGACAAAGTTACAACAATATAATAGAACGTTACATCAGAAGTTCGACACCCGGCGTATGCACAAGAGATTTTCGGAAACTCATTTCTTCATTTTTTTGTGTACAAAAACTTTTTTTATATTTTTAATTGACTGCTTAACCTATATATTGGACTTTCATGGCATAACAAATAATTATATTAATTAATTATTAATTTTTTTTTATCAAAATAGCCGATCTGTCTAGAAACTAGTCGATCCGAGCGTTACAATCCACACACGGGATATGGCCTGATAAACACTCCTAATTTTCAACTTACGAAGTCAAGTAACATATCGTTGGAATCGTCAAGAAACGTAGATTTCGAATATCATATTTCCAAATTGCTAATTGCAAAATAATTTTTTTTTATGTTTTCGTATTTTATTCCCCATGAATACAAAGGACCCCCCGCTGACATGGGTCGACGACAGACGCTGGCGAGCACTCGACTACGTGAGGGGAAGTTCGATAGTGGGGGTAAACCAAGCAGATAGATGGCGATGAAATGGGCATCTCCGAACGTTGCACCCGAGGTTAAAGGGTTTTTTAACGGTGCTCAACATTAGCGCTTATGCATTTTTGGAATTTTAAACTTTGGCGCTTATGCCCTTTTGGTCCTCCAAGTGTTGAACCTCATTCTCTTTAAGAATTCCAAACTTTAGCAATTATGATCTTTTGGAGTTATAACTTTTGGCTCTCATTCTTTTTTGCAGGGATGTGAATCCCTATACATCGCCGTTCCGGTTCCAAATCGGATCCAGGCCCGGAACAGAACCAGAAACAAGATACGTGTTCTCATTCGGGGTCGGAACGATTCCGAGGCCGGAACGAAACCGGGACCAAAACCGGTGCAAATTCGCTCCGGTTCCGAACCACGCTATATGTGTACAGTGTAACTACACTTACACAAGCAATGCAACGTTAAATTACTTTAGCATTAATTTATGAATTATTTAATTTATCGATTTTGGAATATGATTATGGGTTCGAAATTCAGAAGTTTCTGAAATTAAAAAAAAACCTTCTCGTACAGACTTTCATAGAAATTTAACATTTAAATAGAATTTACAAAATTTGTGTTAACTTTTTGAATTTTGACCTCAAATTCGTATTCTATTACTTAAAAACCCACCTCTTACTGACATTCGTGGAAATCTACCAATTGAATAGAATTTCCAAAACTAAGGCTGCTTTTTTTGGAATTTTTAATTTTGAAACAAAATTTGTATTTTGAGACTCGAAAACTCTCTCCTTTTTGATATTCATAGAAATCTACTAATTTATTAATATTTTGCAAATTTGTCTCTCGTTTATGGAAATGTACCAATTTAATACAATTTTTTAAATTTAGTTAATATTTGGAATTTATGAATATTGACTTAAGAATATTCAGTCATTTTTTAACTAATATTCAATTGTTTAAACAATTTAAATATTTGTTTTGTTCAGCCAACTCGCGAAATGATCGTATTTTCTAGACATTATGAGTTATTTTATCAATAATAATAATAAAATAATTTGTTCAAATAATTTTACAATTATTTAAATAATACGTATTTGTTCAAGCATATATTGTACCTAAAAAAAAGCAGGAGAAACATTTTCTCACTAAATTTTCGACAAATTTTATTATTTTTAACTACTAATTTATTTATTACGAATACTCGTAGATGTTTAAACAAATTAAAATTTCTTGAACAATTTTTTTGTTGCTTTTTTTCGAAAGACTGACATATTTTTATGTTTTACTTTGCTTTTTAAGAATACTCTTAAATGTTTAAACAAATTAAAAAAAAGCGTCAATAAACTGCATTATTACGTAAAATTCAAATTTGTCACTTACGGGGTTTTCTTTGTGGACCCATAAGAGTGGCTTAAAATTGTTCAACCTCAAAATTTATGATTGATTCTTATTCTCTGACAAATTCTGAACAATATACTAAAACACGGAATTATTTGTAACATATTATCGCGTTTAAATATTAGATTTACAAAAAGCTGACTTTTTCCCATGTTAAATCAATGGGAAACTCCATGGTCTTTGTGCGACCCCTAAATATTAACCGATTTTGCTCAAATTTGGAGATTTTTTTTGGGCATTCAGACAAAACTGGGGGGGGGGGGGGGTGAGAGCAGAGAAACTCGAAAAGTGAAAAATAAGGGCCACCCTAAGGTCCTCGGACCCTTTAAAAATTGAGGGTTCCGATACAGATATATCCAAATAATGATAATTTTATAAACAAAATATTTTTCTTACCTTTTGAATGCAATATATTGTTATTCGCGCTAACGTTACTTTAAAATTTAGTAATTGAAAAACTGACTTCTGTACAATTACATATTTATCTCCTTCGTTTCTTCCCAAATATTTTTGTATGATACAAATCAATTTTCCAGCAATAAAAGATCAAGAAAAAGTTTATTTAACTTGGACATAATCAATTACCTATTAACTTTGGGCTCGCTATGTCAAATGCAGCCTTATACCTATAGTCTTATACTACAATGTAAGTCAAAAATAAAATCATAAATAAGTAGTATTTTTTATTAAAACCTATCCTCCAGATACATTTATCTTCATCTTTAAATTACAGAATATAAAACCTTCGCTTGACATTAATGGTCAATTATAATTAGTTCGTCAATGCCCCAATCTTCGTAGCTGTTGTCTGGTAAAAAGCGACGAATGACGATTGGAATCTTACGTTGCTTTAATTCTTTCATGGCAATTTGCAAGGGATCGGTTTCTCCTTCTAATTCTACCATGACTGGTGCACACATTGCGATTTGTAAAGCTCGTGTTCCTAGCACTCTGGCTCTTTCGTATCTATAAGGAAATATAATAGTAAGTATTACAAAAATCTGCCCGCTGCGCGGGCACATTCTCGTCGCTCACGGCTGTCTGCGCTCGCAAGTTTGAGCGCGCCTACGGCGCGCGGCTGTTAGTTCTCGCGCTCAATCATATATGTTTCTCGTGCTTCGCCTTCGGTTTCTCTAGGTTTTTGCACTTCGTGTTCGACTTAGATGAAAAGAAAAAGTTCATTTGCAAATATTATAAAATTATCAAAACCTCTACATATGAAGTGGTTATTAAATTTGTTAAAGAGGAGACCTAATTTACTTAAGGTTGTCGTTTGTCCGAAAATTCAACTTATTTTATTCTAAAATTAGTTTTTTACAAATGTTTAGTGTTAGGTTATAAAGAAAGGGCAGAGCCAAGACAGGTGTAGTATGAAAAGTGAATCTTTATTGTAACGTCGGAGAGAACGAACAAAACCACTGCTCAGCACGAGCGACCAACAAGGAGTGAGACAAGCGGCGTCGATGCGTCGAACATACCGTTAAGAGTCTGCGCACGCGCGCAACGCAGCAATGTGAATACGAGTCGCACAATGCCATACATGTACCTACATTCTGTCACTCCCTCACGAGAGTATTCGCATCGCTTTATATATTTACGCATGTACAGAACGAGCTTAAAAATATGAAATATACAAGGTATACAAGGAATTTGACAATCTTTGAACAACTTAACTAATTACGTAGACAATTAGTATGAATCTCGAGCTAAACATGTTCCTAATGTTCTGTATAATAGACAGCACCTTTAATTCAATTTACACTAGTGTTCAAAATCAAATTCGTCAATTTTTCATGTACACTAAAGGATAGAGGCTTGGTAAATATATCCGCCATTTGTTCCTTTGATCCAATCCATTCTATTTTTATCATTCCCTCTCTTACGCATTGTTTCACATAGTTTTCTCTTATCGTCCTTAAATGCCTCAATCTGACGCCTCCCTGTACTTCGGTGCTAGACCTAGCAGCATTATTATCACAAAATAACGTCACTTTATCAACAGTATTTCCTGTGATTCTTTCTATGGAGTCTCTCAATGCTGTCAGCTCTAAGCACGTCTCACTCATCGCGACATACTCTGCTTCACACGTCGACACGGCTACACTTTTCTGTTTTTTAGTACGCCAGGCCACGGGGTCTCCGTACATCCTAATAACATAGCCGCAGGTCGTGAGTGAATCTTTGCTATCTGCCCAACTCGCATCAGAATATGCGTCAAGCAAAACACCATTGCCTCGATACGTCAGTGAATGATTTTTTGTCGCAATCAAATATCTAAAAACTCGCTCAACTGCTTTCCAATCGTTTGCCGTCGGATTAGCCTGATGTCGGCTCAATATATTTACCGCGTAAGTGATATCAGGCCTAGTAGCATTTGCTAAGTAAAGCAACGAACCTACTGCTTCGCGGTATCGCGTGGGGTTTATAGCTTTATCACTTACTTTTTCTTCTTCTCTTTCTCGTCTTTCTCTATTTTGCACTTGATTAGTGCACATCGGAGTTCTTTGAGGCTTAGCATCTTCATAGCCAAAGCGCTTTAACATTTTTACGATGAATTTGGTTTGATTCAGCTTGAGCACACGTTTCTCTTCATCACGTATCAACTTAATACCTAAGTATTCATCAGGGTCACCAAGGTCTTTCATTTTGTATCGTCTCTGCAATTTTGTTTTTATATCATCAAGTAAGGATTTATCGTTACCGGCTAAAATAATATCGTCGACATATAAAACAGCTAATATTAATGCTTCATTCACAACCATTACAAAAAGGCATGGATCATTATCGTTCGTCACGAAACCCAGTTCTTTCATTGTGTGCGCGAAAGTTTCGTACCAGCTTTTGGGGCTAGTTTTCAAGCCGTACAATGATTTCAAAAGTCGCAGCACCTTCGTTTCCTTATCATCGTTACTACAGTGCATTCCTTCTGGGATTTCCATGTAAATTTCCTCTTTAACGGGACTATTAAGAAACGCTGTTCTAACGTCCAACTGATGCATAATCAAGTTATGTCTATTTGCATAAGCCAGCACTGTTCTTATAAGTGGTAGTCTCGTAACAGGTGCGTACGTCTCCCTCAGTTCATAATGATTTTTGTCCTGAAACCCTCTTACGACTATTCTCGCCTTTTTGAGGTCATTGCCTTCTGGGTCTACTTTTGTTTTCAAAACCCAACGTGAGCTTAATATGTTTGGCTTATTACCCTTGGCGTCCCTTTGCGGCCTGTCAACTACTATATAGACTTCATTTTGTTTTAAAGCGTCTAGCTCAATATTTACGGCGTTTTCCCATTCCTTACGATCGGGTTTCGTCATTGCCTCGCGGTAAGAGGTCGGATCACCCAAAATCTTAGCCATTAATACATACATTTCCTCATCGCACATGATGTCGATTTTCGATGTTTCACTTGAGTTGCAGAGTGCGTAGAGAATTTCGATACTTGGTTTGACTTTCGGCGGCCTACCGCGTTTTCTTTTCGCCAGAGTATCCGTCTCTCCCTCATTTTCAAGTTCAGATTCTACAACTTCCGCGTCAAAGTCAATGTCGAGAACATTTTCGGCAAAGAAAACATCTTTGTACACTACTCTTTCAACGAATTTAACATCTCTTGTTTCAATTGTCTTTTTTGTTGTAGGGTTATAAAGTTTGTAACCGTCTCTTGTCATTTCTAGAGTTTTGTGAGGGCTCAAATTATAGAGATAAACCGCGACTTCTAGTGCTACATGCCACATACTACCAGGTAGTCCTGAGTCTAGCAGAAGTGCCTTTATTTTTCTTTGCAGCGTCTGATTAATTCTTTCGGCCACTGCGTTGTGCGCAGGAGTGTCAGGACAGTTAGTTATCAACTCGGCATTGAATTCCTTTAATACGTCAACCGTTCTTTTGCCAGTGAACTCTGTACCTTTGTCAGTCGATAAATACCCTAATTTGACGTCCTTGCCAATAATTTTTCTCGTCGTAATAATGAATTCGCGTAGCTTTTCGGGAACTTCCGATTTATGTTTCAACGCATAAGCACCGGCATACCTCGAGTAACTGTCAATGAAAACTACGATGTACATACATGCTCCCGGAAACGTCAACGGTTTGATTTTGCCCATTACGTCAGCGTGTATTCGTAACAATGGAGCTTCAGCCCTTTCTCTTATATTTCGGAAAGGCAGCTTTTTCATTTTTGCCATAATGCATACTTCGCATTCTCTCAGACCTTCGTCAAAGTCGTCTTTATTGAAATCTTTAATTTCAGGATATAGCATCTTGATTTTGTTTAAATAAGTGGCGGATATATGACCGAAACGTAGGTGCCACAGTAAAATGGTGTTTAGCTTATTTAGCTTCCCTTTATTTATAATACCGTTTCCTACAAGTTTTTCGAGTTCTGACTGTTCATTTATTATTTTTTCGCTGGTCATTTCAGTGTTATCTTCTGTAATCGCTGTTGTATCCATTTGGACTTTTCCTTTCGTCTTATTGTTCATATTGATTTTTGACTGTGTAATTTTTCCACTTCTGGTCGCTAAATTCGCAAGTAAGGGTTTATTACTTAAATTACACTTCACCGATTCATTGGTTTCGCAATCAACGTCAATTTGCCAGAAGGGCCTTTTGTATACACCTGTCAATATAGGTTTTCGAGAGTTTTGTTCATAAATGTTCGCTTGTTTGCTATCAAGATAGATTTTCATGCCTTCATCAGCCAGCCTTCGCAGCGACAGCAGATTTTTCGACAAATCTTTTGCATAAATAACATTTTTCAGTTCAAACGTTTTTCCATTATCAGATTTTAATTCTACCGTGCCTCTACCTTCATACTTCAAATTCGCTTTGCTATTTTTGTTCGCGCAACCTATGTGTCCCCGTTTCTTTGAATCCAGCGATTTAAAAACTAGTCATGAGTTCGCAATATGGTCAGTAGCACCCGAGTCAAGTGCAAAATTATTATCTTTATTTTTGTCGGTTTCTGTGTCCGAATCGTATTCCGAAGCGTCAGATCCTTCTTCTACCAGATAACATTTTTTAAATGTTCGCCTTTTCTCAGCTGTGTGGGTTTGCCTTTGTGTTCCCGGGGTTCTAAGGAAGCCTCCACGTTCACGTTCGCGGCCACCTCTGGGAGGTTGTGCAGCGTCAGGTTTTGCGCTTATATAACCTTTCGGACACTTAGACGCCAGGTGGTCAGGTGAGCTGCAAGTGTAGCAGACTTTGTTTCGTTCGCCGTACTGACATTGGTCTCTCCAATGTCCGTCACGTCCACAGATGGCACATTGATTTCCACGCATCTTTGGCAGGCCAGAATACGGCCTTTTGCACCTGTCTTGCGCCAACATGGCCTTCGCAGATTGTTGAGTCTGGATTGAGCTTGGTCCTGCCTTTAAAACGACACGCTTCAACAAGTCATAGCTTGCTTTAATACCTTTTGTATTTTCTTCTATACAATCTGTGGATACAACTTCTGGCACCGCTTTTTCTACTGCCGCGTAAAAAAGATTTCTTTTTAAGTTTTCAGGACAACTACCACTTGCCGAGTTTATGTCATATCGTCTTACGGCTAATTCAAATTTTTCAACAAAACTAAAAGCTGTTTCTTTATTTTTATCAAACCTCAAGGCAACCAATTTTCTGAAAGTAGTGTTCTCATTCATACCGGTTTCATCTTGTTTTACTCTTTTAATTTCATTTAATATTTCACGAGGACATGTCAGATGTGCAAATTTCTCATTATATTCAGCACTCAGTCTATTCAAGATTACGTCTTTAACTCTGTTTTCGTCTGATTTAAGTTTTTCCAAGTCAACTTTATTCCTTTCTTCATCTACTAAAACATAGTTCAACCTTCTAGATTTTAATTCAGTGAGTAACAAGTTTTGAAACGTCTCAAAGCGAGTGTTTTTATCGAGAACATAACGTCGATTTAGATTACTGTCATTATGTGAAAATTCGACATTTAAGCGACTACCGTCATGGGAGGTTGAGAAACCATTGATTGATTTATTCTTAAGAAGTATATTTCTAACTTGATCTGCTATAGCAAAAGATTGATCTTGCACCTCACTTATATTATCGTGAATGCGTACACGCTGTCGACTTTCACTGCTATTTATTAGATCAGATTTGTTTACCTGGTGAAGGGGAGTCGAAGTCGTCAAGCCGCTAGCTGGATCGTTGTGACTGGGCCAATGAGGGCGTCCACTTCCGTTTGCGAATAGATCAATGTCCACATTTGCCAACTCCATATTGTCCAGTGTGTCGGTGTCAACAATGTCACCCTCTTCCACCTCGTTACTAACGTTGGCTCGAGCACCAGCCTTTGCACTCTCCGAGTTGATGGGAGCCGAGAGGGTCTCTACTCTCATCGTAATGTGCGGTTTATTTGGCGCACCTTGACTTGTAGTAGCGCCTGACGTCAGAGCCGCGACAATCTTGTCCCCAACTGCCTCTATTTTCGACCCGAGGTCGCCAATTTTGTTGCTCCAGCTTTCAAATTGAGCCATATTCTCGGCTTTCGTCTGACGTACCTCAGCAATTATTCGCTTCAGAAGGTCTGCTACCGACATCTTTGGGGGTTGCTGTATCGTCTTAGCCCTCAACTGGATGCATCTTGCCGTTGTTCCCTCAAGGCGTCCAAGAATCCATCCCACTTGTGCGTCACTCAACACATCAGCATCTGGTGAAAATTCAAAGAAATTAGCGATGTCGACAACCACTTGGTTGATCAAAGCAACCTTGTTAGTGGCAAATTTGCACCAACAGCAGCTACGTCAGTGCTACTGATCATTTCAGCCCAAACTCTGAGGGCCGGAGCGCTCAAGAGCCGCACTCTGAAACCGTAACACGACAGCATAACTGCAGTCTGCTTGAATGAGGATAAAGCCATTCAACTGCTATGTGTCCAGTGCGCTGATGCGACACCCGTCAGACTATGAGGTGATCAGCCCCAAGTCTTCCGCTGACATCACAATGTCACGCAAGCGTCAAAGCAGACAAATGTATTGTCGCTTTCGTCTGTGCAAGTTTAATGTTGCACACGTTACGTCAGTGCAAGTCCAATGCTGCACTCGTCACGTCCACTGTGAGACGGGCCAGGAATCACACATCGTCATTAGCAGTGAATCGGCACAGACCCACAACTCAAAAACAGTATGTACGTCACTCCGTGCCGACTCCGTCACCAATACGCATGCGCATGTTCGTCAAAAACTTCAAAGAACCTTTTAAACTTACCGACACTGATAACGTCTTGAGCTTGGTTTGAGAAGACCAGGCAAAAACCCTTATTGTTTGGTCTTTCAGCGAGGTAGATTGCCTCCGCAGGATGGATGTTAGCAAGTTGATACTTCCTCCATAACTCAACCCTGATTTCGTCAAGTATAGTTTGGCCTGTGTTATTTGAGGCTGTGCCTGCTCCGCCTGCCTTACTTCCTGAAGCATCGATCATACTCACGTCCTCATCCATGGCCCTCCTCACTGTTGATAAGAGACGAGCCGCAGGAACAAAGGCGCGTGAGAAAACACCTGATTTCGTCGAAGGCACAAAGACACAACACGGCACACGTCAAGAATCGTCGTCGAACTTTCACACCACTCGCGCAGATGGAAACGGGCTTGGCCCATAACCTGTTAGGTTATAAAGAAAGGGCAGAGCCAAGACAGGTGTAGTATGAAAAGTGAATCTTTATTGTAACGTCGGAGAGAACGAACAAAACCACTGCTCAGCACGAGCGACCAACAAGGAGTGAGACAAGCGGCGTCGATGCGTCGAACATACCGTTAAGAGTCTGCGCACGCGCGCAACGCAGCAATGTGAATACGAGTCGCACAATGCCATACATGTACCTACATTCTGTCATTTAGTTTGACCGCAAAATGGAATTTTGGATTTTTCATTATTTCTTGGTGCCATAAAAATTTGAACTTTCGATTTTTCAAGAAAATCAAAGAAAGTCTTATGACAATATTGTAAGGTGTTCAAACAGAAACATTTTTCTTCTCTTGGCTTGTTTTCATATCGTGCGTTGTTTAGCTTAAAACGTTCATTTTTGTTTGTTTTTTGGAATATTATAAATTATATAACTCCGGTAATTTTTCTTCTATCAAAAAAAGGCAAAAGAATATTTTGTTCGCCTTCTTGAGTACTATTAATATCCGCCCATATAATTTTTAAATATATACAAAGTGTTCTCAAAAATTTTCAAAATTTGCTCACTTTTTGAATTTCATCCAAAATGGCTGGCTAACGAACTTGACCTTCATTTTAGGACACTTGAAGAGTATACCAAAGCCCAATACAATAGTTTAATTCTTTTAAAAGTTACCGTGCGAACAAACCAAAAATCTACAGACAGCCATTTTGTAAAAACCTGTTTTTTGGGTTCAGGGGGTCTCAAAACGTGGAAATTTTACAAAAACGGGGGAGGGGGGGATCAAATTTAACACAAATATAATACCTTCTCATTATCGGATGAGAATATTAGAACAAAAATGTTTTTGTCATTTATCCACGTTTTGAGACCACCTGTAACCAAAAAACAGGTTTGTACAAAATGTCTGCCTGTCTGTTTGTCTGCAGATTTTTTGTTTGTTAGCACGATAACTTTAAGAAGAATTATCGTACTGGGTTGGGCTTTGGTATACTCTTTAAGTGTCCTAAAATGAAGGTCAAGTTCGTTAACCAGCCATTTTGGATACAAATTCAAAAAGTGAGCATGTTTCGAAAATTTTTGAGAACATTTTTTTTCAGCATTTGAAAATTCTATGGGCGGATATCAATATTAATCAAAAAGGCGAGCAAAATATTGTAATGACTTTTTTTTACAGAAGAAAAATTACCGCAGTTATATAGCATTTACGAGATTCCAAAAAACAAACAAAAATGAACGTTTTAAGATAAACAACGCACGATATGAAAACAAGCCAAGAGAAGAAAAATGTTTTTTTTGAACACCCTACAATACTGTTATGAGACATTTTTTTTAATTTTCTTGAAAAATCGAAAATTCTAATTTTTATCGCACAAAAAAATAATGAAAAATAAAAAATTCCGTTTTGCGGTCAAACCATACAAGATACGAAAAGAGATGAATAGACAAAAATTGTTCACTCAAAAAAAATCTACGTTATTAATCACTTTTTGATGGGACGCGTAGTTTTTGTTTCATTTATAAAAAACTGAATTTAAGAGTAAAATAAATTTTTGGACAAAAGACACAAGCCACGAAAAAAATTAGTGGACAAATGTTGTTCACTCAGAAAAGAGCCACAAATTTCTTATTATTCATTTTTTGATAGGATGCGCAATTTGTGTTTCAATCGTGAAAAATAACATTAACAATAAAAAAACAACATTTTTGGAAAAACGACGCAAGGTACGAAAAAAGATGAATAGGCAAAAGTTGATCAAGCAAAAAGTTATAAAATTTTGTTATAAAAATACATTTAAACTAAAAAAAAATTAACTTTTGGAAAAACGATACACGCTACAGTAACATTTTATCTAACAAAATTGTTGGCCTAAATTACATTGACAAATTTTCTTAGAACCATTTTACGCTAGGATGCATATTTTTGATTCAAATCGTAAAAAGTAACATTGAACATAAACAAATTAAATTTATGGAACAACAACACAAGTTGCAATAAAATGCATAATAACAAAATTGTTTTTTTTTTATAGGATGCGCACTTTTTTCAATTATAAAAACAAGACAAGGAAAATACGTCTGTTTTTAACATCAATGCATATTATGAATTGTAATAATATACATTTATCGAAATGATAAAAAATTGTCACGGTAGCTGTGGATAAAATTAAATGCTAAATCAGGAATATACATTTGATATAATAATGTTGAACATATAATGTAGAAAATTTCGCATTTTAGACAAAATCGAGTGCAAAGCAGGAGGTGCGGAATGAGAATGTATTCGTTATAGCCGAAGAAGCTTTAACAAAAGAGAATTCACAATCACCAAATTACAGCTGTCGATGATTTGACCGTTAATTTTAAAAGGTCTGTGCACAATGTTGGGGAAAATACAAAGAACGAGTGCGCAGCGCGAGGTCAATGCATTATCGAGCGCGAAGCGCGAGATCCAACAGTCGTGCGTCTTAGGGGCGCTCAAAGTTGCGAGCGAATGTCATTAAGCAGTATACCGACGCCTGAGTGCAATAAGATGTTCGTCCCGAATCTGCTTGCAGAAGGTGATGGTTCAAAGTTTGTTCGAAGAAAGTTTTCGTTCCAAATCTGCTCGAAAAAGGTGTCGGTTTGGATTTTTTTTGAAGGTGTTGGTTCTGAATCTGCTCGAAGAAGGCGTCGGTTCGAAGTTTGTTCGAAAAAGACGTTCGTTCGGCGAAGTATTTTATTCTTAAAATTTTGTAGTGGTACCACCCAGATAACAAACGTAATACGCACATCACCCGCATTGTGTGATTCTCATGTTGTGCGTGCGAAAGGGTGTCCATTTCGCCATCATGGTATGATGGGAACGTGGCTGCGAGCGTTATGACTCGGATTCCGCCAACACATGTGCCTTCAAAAAATGTGAACAAAATTCGAAAAATTTGTCAAAAATCTTGACAAAATAATAATAATTATATATTATTGACTTTTGAAATTTATAAAGATGAAATTTCCAACCAAAATTAAAATAAATCTCTATAATAATATAGATTTATATTTAAAAGTTTAAATATAAATAGTATATACATCTGAAACTTTATTATTAAAGTGAAACATTTTATGGCGTGGTACGGAATTTTTGCACGAGGAATGAATCCATAAAAATCGTCACGTCACGCTCCAGAAAGGTAGCGGGCTGAGCGCGTATTCATGGAATTCAAGGGATTCCTTGAATTCCATGAATTCTTTGAATTTCATTAATTCCATAAATACTGTATTTGTTAAAAAAAACTTGTTTAAACCATTAACGACCAACTGTTCAAAAATGTAAAGTAAAATAACTTAATTCTAGACCTCGCACAGTGCATATATTAAGTGGCGGCTAGATTATTAATAAAATACAGAAAATGTTAAGAATATTTAAATATATATTCCACCCACTATTTTTTAAATAAAAGTTTAAAGAAATTAATTACTTTTCTTTCATTTCTTAATAATAATTATCATTTAAATATTAATTTATAACATTGCTAATGAAAATCCAAAATTTGCAAGCGATATACGAAGCGTATGAAACGCACGTTTAGGTTGTCATAACGTGCGAGCGATATGCGCCTTAATTGATGACGCATGTGTCTCATCAGGTGAAGGCACAGGCGCAGGAGATCGAAAATTTTCAAAAGTAAAGTTTCCCTTTCTTTATTAAAATAAGTTTTATGTGAATCTAAGAAGTTAAGTTAGATTTAATTTTTACAATTTAATAACTGCGCAGTAATTCGTAAATAACAGGAGTGTGGGGACAAAGCGGACAATGCGCGGGTGTACTCACCTGCGGATTTTGTGTAATATTAGGAAATGGTCCACACGGCCCTGACTGTTCACGTTTGGAAGCCTTCGATTGAGGACCAAGGCCAGTGCGAGCCATCCCCTATAAACCGGTCTTCAATCGGAAGTCGAGTGTAATTCCCATATAATATGAATCGAAATTAATTTGGTTCAATTTTTTTTTAATTATGTAATTTTTAGTTTATTCGCTGTGAAAAATAAAATATTGAATATAATAAAATATTATATATAATATAATGAATTTTATTAATGAACCGAATTAATGAAATATAACATATTTTACTCTTTCAAATAAAACAATTTGTCTGTAAAAAATTCATCGACATATTATAATTCCCGGCCATATCTCCAAAGGCTACAACTAACATTTCTTTGCAAATATCAAAGAATTCTTCAATAATTTTGTTTTCAAACAGTGGGAACGTAAGTGGGAAACTTGCGTAAGTCGGAAATATCTTCGCAATTTCGTTAGAAAGCTTCAGTCGGAAGTGAGCTTAGTTTCAAATCACTACGGTGAATGATATTATTTTAATAAACCGGGCTATTAACAAAATACTAGCAACGAAAGGTAGATAACATTAATATAATAATTTTTTTGATATATTTCGATTTATTATAGATAAATAGGGACGAAATTTAATTATTTCTTTTTTAATTTCGTTCATATTTATATAAAATAAATAAAAATTTATAAAAAAATGATAATTTTAATGTTGCATACCTTCCATTGCTAGTATTTCGTTAATAGCGCAGTTTATTGAAATAATGAATAATCCACCGTAGTGATTTGAAACTAAGCTCAATTCCGACCGAAGCTCTGTAACGGATATGCAAAGATGTTTCCGACTTACACAAGTTTCCCACTTACGTTTCCACTGTTTGTAAACAAAACGATTGAAGAGTTCTTTGAAATTTGGAAAGCAATTAAAGTTTCAGCCTCCAGAGATACAGATACATACATCGTCGATACATTTTTTAGTGGCAAATTGTTTTATTTGAAAGAATAAAAAAGGTTATATTTCATTAATTTGATTCATTTATAAAATATATTTTATTTTACTGTCTAATATTTTATTTTTTACTTAGAATAAACTAAAAATTACATTAATTAAAAACAAATTCGACAAAATTATTTCAGATTCATATAATTCTGGAATTAGCGTCATTTTGAATTTGAATCGGTATTCATCGTTCGCTTTAATTAAATCAGAAAAATTAAATCTCACTTATCTTCTTAGATGCACAGAGAATTTATTTTAATAAAAAAGGGAAATTTTACTTTTGAAAAAGTTCGATCTCCTGCGTCAGTGGCACCACTACAAAATTTCAAGAATAACATTTTTTAAAGTAAATTCAATTGGATAAGGAAAAGAAGAAGGATTTACAATTGATGTGTTCAAGCGGGGTTATTCCGATAGACGCTAGAGTATCACTCATTTTCTAATGAAATTATGCAGTGATTTATTACTTATGTTTAAAATAATTACTTATGTATTTCAATCATTTCATTTAAAAATATATATATATATAATTTTGTTTGAAAAAAGTGCACCTTGAACGGCGAGTAAAGTGGATTCAGGAAAATTCTACCTTTTCTACTCATCCTTCCCGTCTGTTCAATAAAAAGTCACGTGACGTTAAAAATCCGCCTAGTCATGAAGAGATTCAAGTCTTCTGGGAGCAAGTATATGGAGATACTTATCAGCTGAATGAAGACGCTTCAGATACATCACTCTTTTGCAACTTTTGCCAAAGGCAATGGTTACAAGGTCCAGAGGAAGAGTGTCCACTAATTACTGCTGAAGAAGTGAAGAAAGTTATCGCTAGAACTAAGAACTTTTCAGCGCCAGGGCCAGATAAAATCAACAAATTTTGGTGAAAGAAGTTTACTTCTACGCACCAATATCTAGCTCGTATATTTACTACTTTCTTAAACGGAGAACAACCCGTCCCGTAGTGGCTAGTGGAAGGACGCACGGTATTGATCCCTAAGACCGGAGATTTGTCAAGTCCAAAGAACTACAGGCCCATAGCTTGTTTAAACACCAGCTGCAAGCTATTCACTGGCATCCTCAAAGAGAGGATATTAACGTCTATCGAGCCAGTATGGACAAGGGTAATAGACAGGTGTATTACCCAGGACTCGATCAGGTATCGACGCAATCTGTCCATGGCTTGGACTGACTACCGTAAGGCATTCGATAACACGAACCATGAGCTACTTATTAAGCTGCTTGAGTGCATGGAGGTGCATCCAAAAATAGTGAGATGCATTAAAGATCTTGTGCTCTTGTGGCGGACAAGATTTGTCATTACATCTGACAAAAGACAAGTGACTACAGGCTGTATCACATATAAGAGGAGGGTCTTTCAAGGAGACTCTCTAAGTCCGATATTTTTCTGCATCTCCCTCTTGCCTCTATCGTGCTACGAGGCAAAAGCGCTGGATACCTATGTGGCCCGCCGAACAGAAGAGAATATGAGGCCAACCACCTTTTATACATGGACGACCTTAAACTCTTTGCTTCCTCGAAAGAGGCCCTTAACATCCTTGTGGAGGCAATAAATAGGTACTCTCAAGCGATTAGCATGAGCTTCGGACTGGACAAGTGTACCTGCGTCCACCTACACCAAGGAAGACTAGAAACTACATCATCGATTGACGATCAGAATGTTCAATTCATAGGCGGAAATAGCATTCAACATCTTGGTATTGGAGAAACATATACATATCTTGGAATACCGCAAGCGGAAACCCAAAATGTGCGTGCGTTAAAAACAGCCCCTGGAAAAAGCTATCGCGAAATTCTCAGAAAAATTTGGGTTTCCGAATTGTCTGGAAAGAATAAGATCCAGGCGACCAATATGCTGGCCGTTCCTATACTGCTCTACATGTTTGGCGCAGTAAAATGGAACGTCGATGAGTTAAAGCAACTTGACCGAAGCACACGCAAGATAATGACAATCCATCGAAGTCTTCATCCTAGATCTTCCGTACCTCGAATATATCTCCCTCGAGATAAAGTGGATAGAGGCTTGCTAAGCTTCGAGTGTCTTCACCGAAGAACGGTTCTGGCTACAGCCTGATCAGTTCTAAATAGCACAGATTCCCTTATGCGATTCGTACATCAATATGAAGTCGCCAATGCTGTGGCGTTTCTATACCGTGCCGCAGATAGGGCCGCAGAGGAGTTTGGCCTCCCATTTGATTCCAGCGACACTACACATGGCCTAGCATCACTAACACCTTTGGTGCTCAAAAGTCGTGTACAGGAAGCAGAACATACACTTCTACTAAGAGAACATGCTGACAAACCCTTCATGGTAAATTCTACGGCCTCATACGTAGAGAAGAGCTATCGATGGGTCTGTCCAACATGTTTCTCCAGTCTGCTGGAT
The DNA here is from genome assembly GCA_932178445.1 of Andricus quercusramuli. Classification (NCBI taxonomy): domain Eukaryota; kingdom Metazoa; phylum Arthropoda; class Insecta; order Hymenoptera; family Cynipidae; genus Andricus; species Andricus quercusramuli. Next base: position 71,547 of record CAKNXH010056074.1, on the reverse strand, counting down.
TGAGATCGGAGACTGAGGAATTTCTTTTTGCCTGTCCAGAAAGCACACATATTCTCAGTGGATGCTCTAAATATGCACGCTACGGGTACATAGAGAGACACAATTTGGCTCTAAAAGTATTATACATATTACCATCTTAGGCACTTCTACGGTGTTGATCTACCGTCCGTCTTGCCATACGCCCAGGGGGAACTCGAGTCCGTTATGGAGAATAATCAGTGTAAGATCTCCTGGAATATCTCATTCTCCACCACTCAACGTATCAGTGCTACGAAGCCTGATATTTTCCTCCAAGATCTGAAGAACAAGATCATTTACGTGATTGAATTCTCGGCACCAGCCGATGTTAATATCACGGCAAAGGAGGAAGAAAAACGGGCGAAATATCAAGCACGTCTTTTCGAGCTGAGCAGGCTGTACCAAGGCTACAAAGTCCATCTTGTAGTTCTCATAATCGGCTGTCTTGGAGGTATGAAAGCTTCACTTATTAGCCAACTCAACAAGATTCCGGTTTGCCAGCGTCAGGCTCATTTCATCGCGAACCGGATGCAAAAGGCTGTTCTTCTGGGAACACTCAATCTGATCCGTCAACACTGTTCCTCGTAACATTCCACAAAGATTGGTAGCTCTAAAAAAGTATCCAGAGGTGAAACCTTCACCTCCAACTGTCCCGTCTGCCACGTAAGGTCATCCGCGGTTAGAGACCTGACAGCAGAAGCGGATGACGTACACGTTCTAGTTGCTTCGAGATTGGTTGCTTTAAGGAACCATGATCGTAGCTTCCGGAGCCTACAACTTCACTCAAATAACCCCTCATCATGCACTTGACTGCAACCCAGTCTGTGAATGATGGGGTAAAAACCAGGCTTTGCCCAATATGTCAAGGCACACGTTCTTATCAGAACACTTGATTGCATTACAATAATGCGCCCATGAGTGATAATATATACCGGGACAGCCGCCCTGTGCATACTATTCAAAAAAAAATTATAATCGAACCAAAAATGCCTTCGACATATTGGGCTGTAAGCATCTTCAGCCTGAGACATTAATTTTATGAAACGGCATCCATCATACACTTGGCTATAATCCAGCCTATGGATGATGGGGTAAAAGCCAGACTTTGCCCAAAATGTCAAGTTAGGCATACTGATCTTATCGGATCACTTGATTGCATTACAAAAATGCTTCCGTGACTGATGATATACAGTAGCGGGATAGCCCCGTGCAAACTATTCAAAAAATCCAACTCTAACAAAAATGCATTTGACATATTGGGCTGTAAACGTCTAAGTCTGAGAGAAAAATGAATAATAATAATAATATACTGCACTTTACTGCAACCCAGTCCGTGAATGATGGGGGTAAAAACCAGGCTTTGCCCAATATGTCAAGGCACACGCTCTTATCACATCACTTGATTGCATTAAAATAATGCGTCCATGACTGATAATATATAGCGGGACAGCCCCGTGCATACTATTAAAAAAATCCAACTCTAACCAAAAATGCCTCGACATATTGGGCTGTAACCATCTTAAGCTTCGGGATTGGTTTCTTTAAGGAACCATGATCGTAGCTTCTGGAGCCTACAACTTCTCTTAAATAATAATAAATAAATAAAATAAACACGTTTCAAATTTCAAATTGTTGCGTATTTCACACCTTGTGAACATGTTTTCTTGTAGCTGGTGTATTTGGTCACAGCCTTCGTTCTTTAGGACACGGCGTGCTTGGCGAGTTCACCAGGAAGGAGAAGCCTGACAGCAGTCTGGATTTCCCGAGACGTGATCGTTAAACGCTTGTTGTAGTGAGCCAATCGAGAAGATTCAGCAGCAATACGCTCAAGGATGTCATTGACGAACCAGTTCATGATTGACATCGCCTTGCTGGAAACTCCAGTGTCGGAATGAACCTGCTTCAGGACCTTGTAGATGTAAATAGCGTAACTCTCCTTCCTCTTACGCTTCTTCTTGTCGGTCTTCGCAATGTTCTTTTGGGCTTTACCCGCCTTATTCACTGCCTTGCCACTTGCTTTCGGTGCCATGTCGAAAATTCAAACTTTTCAAAAAATTTCAAACAAAATAAAAAATAAATAAAATAATACATAATATATAATATACTCTACCGAAGGTGTTCTCGCGTTGTCGTCGCGGTAGGGCTTGAGCTTTCCACTCATGAATTTGACGGCTACGTTGGCTGTAGCATTGCTACTGACAGGGTTTCCCATGCCAGACAGGCTCAGGACGAAGAGGAAAGTGACTAAGAGGAACACCAAAACCCATAAATGATAATGGAGAGTCTTTTAAAAATAAAGAGGCGACTGTTGTCACCTCCAACGATTGTGGCCGCTGTGTATGGATAACAGCGGTAAAATAAGAACTCCAAACTACATCATGCTCCTAATTTTTTACCTATAAAATCAGCGCAGAAGATTTCAGACATCGTATTATAATAACTTCTAACATCCTTATCTCATCAGTCACTTGACTTAGTCCGTGACTATGATGAAAAACCGGGTTCACCCGAGAACAAGGTTAAATAATAAATCTTTATTGAGTCCGTAACAAAAAAGACATGTACATTGTACATGGCAGTCAGAGTTAACCTAAGAACCCAAAGGGCGAGGTACAGCTTGAAGCTGCTTTCAAACCTAACCTAATTATTAGGTAGAATCCACAATATGTATCTTCAATTTCTTAGAATTAATTTATATTATTGTTATTTAATATATTATGTTAATGTATTTATTAATGTACGAGAATTGTAATTATCCTAGACGTCCTTATTTCGCTGATATCGGCAGGCTTATTATAAATAATATAATATTTGATTATCGCTTGCAAAATAATATTTCATTAAATGCTCACCATATTACACAGCTACAATTAATACTAATTAATACTACAATTATTCATAATATAGTGATTTAAAAATAAATGTGAAAATTGGTGTTGTATTATCTTAGTTTTATACAATTATGTAAAAATAGTAAGAATTAGAAGCAAACTTTACTTTTGAAAAAGTTCGATCCCCTGGGTCAATGGTATCACTACAAATTTTCAAGAATAAAATACTTCGCCGAACAACTTCGCCTTTTTCGAACAAACTCTGAACCAAAACCTTTTTGAGCAGATTCGGAACGATCACCTTCGTCGAATAAATTCCGAACCATCACCTTGTGCAAGCAGATTCGGAACAAACGCCTTATTCCAATCAGACTTCGATACGCTTTATTAAATCGCTATCACATTTTTCATTAAAGTTTAAGGTTAAAATGTCATAAGTGTAAAATTTTAACGCAATAAAGTGGACTAAATTTTTTCATATACCAGGAATCACAGCGCAGAAGGAGCTCAAAAAATATGTCGAAAAGAACAATCTTTTTGTAAGAAATTTTACATTTAAAAATAATTTTCAATGATTTTTCAATAATTTCTGCCATTAATGATTTATTTTCAAAAATTGGATATACTTAGATCATTGGAAATCCATCCAAAGTGATATAAAAAAATGTGGGTAAAAATAAAATTAGATAAATGCACAATTTTGATATGTTTAACATCGCTCTCATAAATATTTCTTTTCAAGATTTGTCGTTTCATCCTTACTATAATTAATACTTTCAATGTAAATTTAAAACTAAACTCTTCAGTAGAGCGGATTGATTTCAAATTTTCCAAAATTCCAAAATCGCAAAAAAAATATGAAATCCCAAAAATCCTAGCTCACGACAACATTTTTTCCCGGAAAAGCAAAATAAAAAAAGGTTTCTTTGGTTCAAGCTAAATAAATTTCAGGTTCGACATCTTCAACTTTTTTTTAAATGTGTGCATATGACTCAATCCAAAAAACATGTTTTTGCATATTTTCAAAAAAATGGTAACTGAGCAAGAAATTTATTTTTGAATTTCACAATTTCAAATTTTCAACAAATAACATAGTTTTTTAAGAAAATAGTTGAATTGTTGAATTAAGGACATCAGTTTTTGACCAAAAATCGAATAGTTACATTTTCGTTTTGAAAAATTAATTTTAAATTGAAAAAACTGAATTTTCTCCCTAATTATTGAATTTTGAAGCCTGTAAGAAGAATTTTCTACAATGCAGTTGATTTTTCAACACGAAAATATGAATTTTCAATTAAAAAGTTAATTTTCAACCAAAATTCAATATTTTTATTTAAAAACCCTAGTTTTTAACAAACAAAAAAAACTTTAATTAACATGATGAATTTTTAACTAAAAAATGAATTTTTAACAAAGTAGTTCAAAATTCGACCAATTAGTTGAATTCTCTACCAAACTATTGAATTTTCCAGAGAAAGTTCCAATTTTCTACAAAACAGTTGAATCTTTTATCCGAAAACATGAATTTTCAACAAGAGTTAAGTTTTCAACCAAAAAAGATTTTTTAGTCAATAAAGAAAAAAAGTTGTATTCCAAATGTCGAATTTTAAAGCAAGAAGATTATTTTTCTACAAAAAAGGACGAATTTTTAACAAATTACATACATTTTTAACCAAATATTTGAATTTTCAAAATAAAAAAGATGAACTTTGAACCAAAAATGGAATTGCTACATTTTCATTTCAAGAAACTAATTTTCAAATGAAAAAACCAATTTTCTACCAAATTATTGAATTTTTGAGCAAAAAAAAAAACAAGTTTCTACAATACATTCGAATTTTTAATTCAAAAATATAAGCTTTCAATACAAAAAATAATTTTCAATAAAAAATTGCAATCTTCAGTTTAAAAAAATGAATTTTTAACAAAGTAGTTTGATTTTCAGCCAAAAAGACAGCTTTTTAATCAAATAAATATATTTTCAACCAAATAGTCAAATTTTTTACCAATTTTCTGACAAAAAATATAACTTTTGAACGAAGTTTGAATTTGCAACCAAATAGTTGAATTTCCGACTAAAAAATATCAATTTTCAAACACAAGTGGAATAGTTCAATTGTGAGTTTTAAAAAATTAATTTAAAAAAAAAAAAGTTTCAACAATAGTTAAATTTGTAAGTAAAGATTCAAAAAAATTAAACATTGATCAAGTTAGAACATTTAAAATTGCAGTTGATGAATTTTAAATATTCCATTTTTTAATTAGGTATTTAACTTTGTACATTTCAACTAAAATGTGTTAATCTTCTAATACTTATTTAAAAAGTACTATACATTTTGTAACTGTTCCAATTTTATATTGGATAATAACTTCTGTCTCCAGTTTTCACATTTTCAACTTGCTTTAAAATGTTTCATTTTCAAATTTTTTTGAGAGTATTTATTTTCAATGGTCCGCACTTGAAACGTGTGCCTTATTTATTCAGACATAACTTATTTCAGTGCTATAATTGCTTGGATTATTATTAAATATCGGGTACAATTTCAAAAATCGTATATTTTAAGAAAAAAGGAGAAAAAGGGAAGTTTCTTGAGAATAGGGGAAAAGGGGGAATTTCAAGAAAAAAGGGGAAACTTAAAAAAAAGGGGGAAGACTGTGCGCCCTGATATAATTAGAAATATAATAACAACAACTGTAATATTCGCAAAGGAAACCCATTCCCAGAAGACCATTCCTTTCCAATCAAAATTATTATTTTTTATAAATGGATTTACCTCAAAGAGTTATTAATCGAAGTAAGAAATGTACATTTTGGTCAAAAAATAGAAGATTCGAAAAACAAGGCTTTCTTTTTACATCCTTTATATCTATAATTTTTGCAATAATGACTATGATTATTATTAAAAAATTTTAAACAATTCTAAGAAAAAATTAAAGAACACTGCAACATATTACTTCTTTTAGTTATACCTTTTCCAATTAAAAAACTGTACTTGAATTACTTTAAAAATGGGATTAACATATTTTAGGAGCTTTTTTCTTGTAAAAAATGACACTTTGCACGGAAAATATTTCGTATTTAATATATCGGTATAAAATATATTTCGATAATACATAAAAAAATGTAAATATATAGGGATTGTACTTATAAAAAATTCTTACTTTGTCATATATCTGGTCGTTATTCGCTTAGAGGTTTGCACGCTTCCGGAAGCTTCTCCTGAGGGTAAAAGTTCAAAATTTTCGCCATCTTCTTCTTGTTGTTCTAATTCAATATTATCTTCGTCCTCATCTTCAAAATCGTCTGCGATTCTGAAAAAAAAATCATTTTACCATAGTTATCACATTAATTGATATATTATTAATTAATTAAATGTTCTGCATTGTCCGTTTTTAATTTGTAGATGTGATAAAAATATAGATTATATCATCCTGATTTTAATCACATAATTTCATAATAAATATAGTGGCCTATATTATAGGTATTTTTAATTTACAATATCTAGGTGTTTTCCATCACTTTTGTTTTGTCTGAAATTTCGTAGCTATTTAAATTCAATGAAATAGAGCATTTGCATGTAGGACGTTAAAATGAGTTTACTTTTTCAAGAAATAATTCAATTTTAGGATGAGCTTTTATGATCGATGTGACGTCAGTTAAATGGGTAAACGTTTCCAGCGATTGGTTATACAGTATTTTTGAAAAAACGCTTAGCACATTCAACTTTTTTCATATTGACACTTAGTATCAACATGTATTGACATTAAAAATGTCAAAAATTAGTGCACGATGGAAAGTGGTTATTCCTAGAGATCTACTAGGGAGATCTGGGACACATGGGTATCGTTTCTGATTGGTAAGGCTAACCGAAATACGGAAGTCCTTCTTAGCGTGCACTTTTAAATTTAAAATTGTTTTCCTTTTTCTTTTAAAATAAATTGTTGCCTAACTATTTTGAAGTATTCAAAAATTCAAGTTACGGCACCCTGTAACATTTCCATTTGAATAAAAGAGACGTTACTGTGATTCGAGAAATTTTTAGATGCTAAGGATGTTGGATTCACATTCTAAAATTCAATGTGTACATTTTGCTCAATAAATATTAGAACTAAATATCTTTTAGCACTATAATACACATATGTATAAAAATAGAAGTATCATTACAGAGCGAAAAAGTATAGAAGTCTATAAATATTTGATGAGTACAATGAAATTGAATTTTGAGGTTGGAATATTTATCCAATTTAATTGTCAAGAGAAAATTTGTTGAACCGATTCACGATTGACACCAGACAACAACTTTGAGTTAAGGTTAGTCTTTACGCATGAGTTGTCAAGCATACGTTCAAATTTTCTGACGACTTCTATATTCCGGTTAGCCCTAGTCGTGTGGTGGGGGTTCACGTGTCCCAACGCTTCGTAAGTCCCTAGAGGATCTCTATCTCTAGTTATTCCTAAGCGTATTCACGAACTCATCAACCAATCGAAAGCTTGAATAATTTTCCATCTCTTTCAGAAGCTTGTGTGAAAATGTCTATTCATAACATCAGAAAAGTCATAAAATTCAAAAATCGAATAAATTATATATGAATGCTTCTCTTTTTTAGGTACTCCGTATAAAAGACGTCATCATAACTGACATTCTTTCAAATGTAGTATTCCAAATCAAAATTCTCGAAAAATTTTATAAAGCTACTAGCGGACCCGACAGACGCTGTCCTGTACCCACGTCTTCAATTTGAAAATTTTAAACTTTTAAATTTTTCCAGTGGACTAAATTGTGAATCTAAACCATTCTCGAATCCACAGGGTCACATACAAACGGACCTCCGCGCTCGCTTCAATAACACTGCACTCACGTAGGAACGACTGTTTATACCGCGCTCCTGATTGGTTCAGCATAAATATTTAATAACTCAAAAACTAAAACTTCAACTGATTTTTGGAAAAGGAATTTTCGATTTTTATATTTTTATTTTTATATAGCTATATAAGCCCGGAAACTTGAGTCTGGGACACCCTGTATATGTACTGGAACAGATAGCTTTTTCCAGATGATGCGGTTGTTCTATTTTTAAATGAAAAATTAAGCTTATTTTTGAGCTTGAAAACGGCAATCCAGAGTAAAGACTCAGAGCCATTGTATAGTCAGCGGGCTACCCTATAATACCGAGTCTTTCTCATGCACTGTACAAAAAGCTTTGGTGTTCTGTACAATCAGTTGTAATTATAAGCGTAGTGTATTTTCAAATCACAATGTATAAACTGGTAAATTTACCAGTGTCACATAGAAATTCACGATATAGTCCAATTTCCTGCTCGGTGGGTGCCTATCGCCACTACGCAGCGCGTCCTCGGGTTGCGGATATAGTCCAAGATCCCACTGCATTTTTTGTTTACTGATACGCCAGCA
>CAKNXH010056074.1:0-26848 GCA_932178445.1 Andricus quercusramuli | reverse complement strand
AGTCAATATCAAGAAATTTCACCTGAATTTCCGGCACCTATGAAGGTGCCATAAAGCACTTCATGACACAAATAAGTGCCTTAAAAATGCCCAGGTGCCATTTATATGTCATCTTCCACATGTACACGAATTTTCAAGCGTGAACCACAAATCGCAATGAACCATAAAAATTGGCACCTTTGCCAGCTCGCCATCGCTCACCTGACACACTCAGTCCTTTAAGGCACGCATTTTTAAGTTCGTCATCCCAAGTCGAACCTGTCAGGTGAAAATTGTCCGTACACCTTCACTTACATAAAAAATGTCATGGGCTCCTGGTCTATGTGAAAGGGCCCTGACAGGCCGTGTCACCGTAGAGGGAAGATAGGTATAGAGCACGAAGGAATAATAAGGAGACCGAACTGTCATGGGAAACTTTTTCGAATCTGTTAGGAGCAAAGGCACCGTAAGTGCCAGGCCTGTAAGTCGTAATCACTCTCTTGTGAGTGCGCAAGTGCACCGTGTCCTCTTCTCACGCACAGGAAAAGAGCGAGTGAGACAACTTTTTAAACTGAACAGAATAAAGTATGTTTAGAAGGTTAGGAGAGTTTGTTTTCTTTTTGCAACCGGCAATTTTTTTCGTGCTGTGAAAAGAATTATATGCATGCAAAAGTTACTTATATACGTTTATAAAAAGAGTTTTTTAAGCTTACAAAAGGAGTTCGTCATAAAAGTGGTAAGTATATAATTAGATTACGAAGTTGGTATTTTGATCGCTAAAATAAGAAAGAGTAACCTAAAGAGAGTAACCTCCCAAAAACATATAAACTTTACGTTAATTCCATAATTTCTTTGTCGCGTTTTAGTTTCAAAAGGTACTTACTCTCTCATTCGCACTTTCACGTACGTGTGAAGAGGACAAGCAAGGACACAGTGCGCTTGCGCACTACTTCAAGGGTGATCATTACTTACAGGCCTGGCACTTACGGTGCCGTTGCTCCTAACAAATCGCGTGTACGGAGATCGGTCTCCTTATTATTATTCCTTCGTGGTATAGAGGCGAGAATGCAATGGGTAGCTTGGTGCATGCTAAGGGGAGCGAGACGGCAGGGGAAGGCTTAGTTAGGGAACCAGCAACGCGGAGGCGCTAGTGCCACGAACCATTGCTTTTACGCTTAACGTGTGTGAGTGGGGTAGGTGAAGAGTGCACCGTGTACATGAGTCGAACTGCAAAAAATTTAGAACCCTTATACCTGGACTGGTCTTTCCGAACTATATTCTGGCTATTAACTTTCTTCCAATATTTTCGTCAATGGAAATATCCACCGATAGGTTTTTCATTTGAAACTTTGTATTTTGATATTTCAAGTCAAAATTGGAAAAAAAGAACTTTTTTTTTTAAAACGACCCCATTAGAAATTTTTTGATTCGCCCAGACGAATAATTCTTTTCTTAGAATGATTAATTACAGTAGTCATTATTATTACAATATGTGAGCATTTATTCAATATTATTTGATTTCAAATTGTAACAATAACAAACACGTGAACTTATTAATAAATACACAAACACAAATGTACAAATAATATCCTTCGCATACAATAATTATTTTCTTAGAATTATAATAAAATGTATGGGCATTTTTTACATTATTTGATTTTGTACTTATACATTCTCTACTCTCATACTTATCTTTCTGCGTTCGTGGAAAAAATGTGAATAATGTAGGTAAAACTTTTTTTTTAATCTTATAAATAAAAAAACATTGTATCATTATCGTAAGTACAGTTGAGGTCTCGGATCCAATAACTCACCCGACTCTCGTACTATTTTCAAAGTACATATTTCAGTCAATTTTTGATGAATTTATCTAAAATATTCCAGGTATTTTCTTTGAACTATATAGAAAAACTTTCTTGCTGGATGTCGTTTTTAGTCTGAAGTGGCCTCGATACTTTTTGTCTCCGAAATTAGGTAAATGTGTGGTTTCAATAAAATTTGTACGAGTTGTGATGATTTATGTTTTAATCACTTATTGAAGCCTATATCTAAAAAATTAATGTTGTGAATTTGAAAATTCCCATTCCTTGAAAACCGAGGTGACGCTTTTAGCGTTTTCGAGCGATTCGCGAGTTTGAATTCGAGAGCTCAAGTGCAGAAATTGTATTTATTAACCTACACGTGGAAAGAAGAATATTCTCCAACAGTGCGGGCTCTTGCAATTCTAACATTGTTAATGTAAGGGGAAAAATAAGACATGTAATGCCCCATTACGGGAATTTTCTGATTAATAATTATTGTGAAGTAATTAATTTCTTCACGTAATTCATACACGGCTCCTGAGTAGAAGAATAGATATTTTTACCAAAACAATAAAAAATCATATTTCCTATGCTTTTAACAATACGGTAATAAAAGTTTCAATTGTTATGTAAAAAATGGTTACTTTGTCCAAATCTTTTATTTAAAAAAAGTTCAGAACTGAAAAAGGAGAGAATATTCTTATTTCTTAAGACTACAAGATATAACGATCTGCTTTATAAATATTTGATTCTTTCCATATAATTTACACGTGAAAAGTATTGAAAATAACGCACATTCCATTTTCATACCTGCAAAGTTCTGAAATTCTTACAGAGATTTATATGAAAGGAAATTTTATTAACAACCCTCCCGTTTATTTTGTAATCAAAAATTTACTATTGGAGAGTGGCAAGGAAGGTTTGAAGCACACTACATATAGAAAAGCCAATTGCAGTGTATCAACATTACCACTAAAAACAATGACTTTCCGTCTAAAAAAACTCTCGTCATATTAGTCCAGACATCTAATAATTATATTCAACGCATTTGTTTTCTATAGCGTTTCACTGAGAATTTCAATGGTATGGGAATTTCAAATTTTCCAAACATGACGACGACGCTTCCCGAAAATATTTTTGAACAATTTTCCAAAAACTGTGTTTTCGTAGACTGCTTTCGTAAACTTAGAAAATTCTGGGAAAGTTAACAAAAAAGAAGAAACTTCTTTCAATAATAGGCGCAGAGTTGTATGTCTGCAAAGAACCCCGTTTTTTCCAAAAAGAAGGCTAAAAATCCCAATTCTGAAGTTAATATTCATAGTTTAAAAGCTGGAAATTTGAAGAAAAAATATTCTCCATTTTAATTAAAGTGTACGTAATTTCGAGTAATTCTAAAAAAAATAATGTTCGAACCTCAATGTGTCATAAGCAATGGCCTTCCAAAATTGACCACTATTAACGACATTGACGTATTCTTTAGAGCAAATTACTCGTGTTCAGTTTTTTCGAAATACTTTTTTTGTGGGTAAATCTATGTTAATGATGACAGAGAAAAAAATTTCATGTAGGATGTGTAAATGTAAAAAAAAACTTCCAGCCTTCATAGATCAAGAGTTAGGACTCTTCAAAAGAACACATTTGTTGCTATTATTAACCAGAAAAAGATTTTTTTGAATAGCTCGTTTGATGAATATCCTACGGAAAACGATGTAACAAACCGTTACAGGTGAAAATAAATTTTTTCGTACAAGATGCCTGGACTATATTCAAATTTTAAATATGACGGACTTTTTTTAAACGTCGCTTATTTTCGGCATCTTCTGCATTTTCCTGATGTCTTTTCGCTATAAATATGCAGAGACATGTTTTTGCAGCAAACGATATGTAGCAAAAATGAACAATAATCAATTCTAAATTAAAATATTTATAAGGGGTATAAAAAAAAATAATTCCGAATCTCAACTTGCATTCTCGATTTTTCTGTTCCCTTTGGGTTATAAATGAAACACGCTGAAAGAGACATGAATCAGATAATATTCAGAGGTCGCTTATAGTAAATTTGTCTGCTTTTATACAAGAATTCATCTTTTTAAAAACATCTGATCATATTGGCAAATTATGCAGAATGTAAAAGATGTAGCTTATTAAAAAGAGTATTTTTGGATCATCAGTCTCTTTATAAATGATGCATATACTTAAAGACCTCTCCATAAGCGGGATAGATAATTCACACTACTTTCTAACAATTTCCTTCCCATATTTCCCTCAGATATTGTATATAATTTTGCGTTATGATTTGCCTTTTTCGAGAAAAATCAATTTTTATCAATCTATCAATACACATTAAGATTCGGACTTGCTTTTGTCTAAGCACTCCTGAAATTCATTTGCTGTTAATTTATAAATAAACAAACGCCTTTTGCTACGTCCATGAAAATATTATGCTGTTAGTGATATATTATCACAAAATGTTCAGAATAAATACTCATAGTTATTATTGGGAAATGTTCAAAATATTATCAAAAACATTCTCTGTGAAAACCAGAGCTCTTTTTTTCTGTATCGTATTTTTCGAGTCCTTTTTTGAAATATGATAACTTCATTTAGTTGTATTTCAATGCCTGGAATTAGCTCTGAAGTAATAGTATTTTTACAGTGTTAACAAGAATATTGATTTTCAGTGAATTACATACCTACTAAAAAGTCTTGTAACTCACTAAATTTTCATGTGAACATTTCAAAAACTTGGCAGAGTACAACTTAATTTGCATAATCAATTGAATTTGCGAAATCGAAGATGGTGAAGTAATTATAAAGTAAAACTGAATAGAAAATAGCACTGTAAAAGTATAAGGAATTTATTTTTGTGAAAGTATATTTAAAAAATTTCAATTTGAAACCTCCTAATCACCACGAAACTTTATCAACTCTTCTGAGGTGGAGAAAGACTTGCAATTCCGATAATTTTTCAGAATCAAGAAGTTTCAATTTGCTAATTTTTAATTAATATATGTCCTCCTTACAAAATGGTATATCTACATTTTTCAATACCGTATTTTTCCAATTGAAAAAATAAAATGATCTAGAAAAGAGGCGTTTACTGACTCAGAATTAAATAAGTATAAAATGCCAGCATAGGAAAATTTTCAATGATTATTTGCATTTATTTCGTCTTCCTGAGATAATTAATCCACTATGATATACATTTGAAAATTCATTTTTGATGAAATGCATATTTGGCAAATATTCAAAATCGACGAGATTATTAGCAGCAGTTCTTGGTTACGGTGAAAAACTGGCAAGTAACAATTTCTTTCACTTGTCACGCTAAGCCCATGCTAAGTCTATCTGCCCTCTACTAGTCCAAGAGCTGGTGAAATTTTTTCCGGCTGATTTTTAAATGGCTGAAAAAATTATATAATATAGCCTCGGATGGGTACAATATGAAATGGAGTGACTGCCAGCTCGAATCCGTTGCGTTTGTTAATAAAAAAATTGTTTATAGTGTTCTTATAAGTAAAGAACCGACCAATCGCGTTATGCATGAAAATTTGTTAGCATATAGTAAAAACATTGCTAAAAACGATTTCGAGTGACTGCCACTCGAAATCCGTTGTTAAGTCGTGACTGCCAATCAAAAATCGCGAAAAATCTTATTGAAAATTCGGCTGATTTTAAAATGCACTAACAAAAAAAATAATTTTATTGAAGGCATAAGAAAACTATTCCCGAGTGACTGCCATGTCAAAGCCGTTGTTTTCTACTGACTGCCAGCCCCCAAAGTCCGCGCCGCATCGTCCGGCCCGTGCTGCATCGCTCTGTTTGCGCTGTATTTTTCAAAAAGGTCAATGTCATTCTTGAAGTAACATTCAACGAGGAATCCAGTGGTGAAATTGAATTTGACCTTGAGTTTGATGTTCAAGGTCATTTCAAGGTCAACTTTGTTTTTTCAAATGGGAACCCATATTTTTGACAACGGAAATCGAAAGAGCGGGAAATTTTACGTTGAAAAATGTACTTAGGTCATGAGTCAAGGGTGACCATGAACTCCAGCTGAAGGTTATTAGGCTTGACCCAGGTATAGGGCGGGTCCAATCTGTACTGCTGCGGCTCAGGTTTTTACGAAAAATGTCGAGATCATTCTTGGAGTAACTTTGGGTGCAGTTCCGAATAGCTGAATTCTCCGATTTCCTTCAAAATCCGTATACTTATGTATTTTGACTCGCTGATTACGAATATTATAGTAAAAATTTGCGACAAGGTGATTTTCATGGTGAAACCATAAAAAAACTATAGAATCATGGTTTTTTCCGTTTATTTCAGCCATTACGCAAAATTTCACGAAATTGTTCCAGCCAAAAATATAGATCTCATCGAGGTACACATTTTTTGTTCCAAATATTTTTTTCTGCGAGTAATAATTTTCGAGAAAATTAGTGATACATCGATTTTCATGGAAACCCTGGCGGACCGAACGAACGGAGCGGATACGCTACAGCGTATCCTTATAGTATCCACATCGTATCCTCTCCGTATCATGCAAGAAAAACTCATCAAAAAAGAAAGATTAACATTTCACTTGTTGAAATTCGGATTCTACGTGAAATTTTGAGTTAAAAGGTCACAGAGTAATCGCAATAGTTTTTCTTGCAAACATTAAAAACTTTTAATAAATATAATACTTATCGATGACGTGCGCTGAAGGCGATTACAAACGCATCGTCATTCAGTAGCAGTTCATAGGCTTTATCCGTCGACGATGCGTGTGAAGTCGCCTTCAGCCCACGTTATCGATAAGTATTATATTTTTTAAAAGTTTTTAATGTTGCAAGAAAAACTATTGCGATTACTCCGTGACCTTTTAACGCAAAATTTCACGTAGAATCCGAATTTTAACAAGTTAAATGTTCATCTTCCTTTTTTAATGAGTTTTTCTTGCATGATACGGAGAGGATACGATGTGGATACTATAAGGATACGCTGTAGCGTATCCGCTCCGTTCGTTCGGTCCGCCAGGGAAACCCATGAAAATCGTGGACTTTTGCGTTTATCTAAGCCAATACGCACAATATCGCCAAATATTCCAACCAAAAGTTGTAGATCTCATCAAGTTATACATTTTTTGTTCAAAACATTTTTATCTACGAGTGATATTTTTTGCGGAAATTAGTGATACATCTAACCGTCAGCTCTTTCCTTACTGTTCATTACCATGGCGACAGGCCCTAAGTGGCGACGAGAGACCTTAAGTAATGGCAGCAACCACCGTCTGCAACGTTTCCAACGTCTCGTGGGAGCAGACGGCACCCCTGTCATTTGTCACAGAAATAATGTTGGCCAAAACCTTTCCACTCTCCAACGTCCCGTGGGAGGCGGAAAGGCACCCCTGTGACTGGCTACAGAAATAATGTTGGTCAAACCCCTACCCCTTCCCAACGTCTCATGGGGGGCGTAAAGGCACCCCTGTGACTGGTTACAGAAATAATGTTGATCGAACCCCTATCCCTTTCCAACGTCTCGTGGGGAGTGGAAAGGCCCCTCTGTGACTGGTTACAGAAATAATGTTGGGGCTTATTGCAATGAAATATGTTACATTTCAGCAGATGTATCACTAATTTTCTCGAAAACTATAACTCGTAAAAAAATGTTTCAGACAAAAAATGTGTATCTTGATGAGATTCATAACTTTTGTTTAAAGATTTTGCGAAAGTTCGCGTATTGGCTCAGATAAACGGAAAAAACATAATTTTTATGGGCTTTTTTATGGTGTGACCTTGAAAATCGCCTATATATATATAAAATCGCCACTATCATATTCGTAATGAGCGAGTCAAAATACATAAGTACACGGAGTTTGAAGAAAATCCGAGAATTCAGCTATTCGGAACTTTATCCATAACTTTCAACGAGGAATCCAGTGGTGACCTTGAATTTGACCTTGAGCTTAACGTCCAAGGTTATTTCAAGGCCAACTTTGTTTTTTTAATTGGGAAACCCTACTTTTGACAACGGCAATCGAAAGAGCGGGAAATTTTTCATCCAAACATGTACTCAGGTTATAGGTCAAGGACGACCTTGAACATCACCTTGAAGGTCAAGCTCAAGGTCAAATTTAAGTTCACTACTGGATTCCTCGTTAAATGTTCCTCCAATAATGACCTCGACGGTTTCCGTAAACACCTGAGCCTAATAACTGCGCCTAATAACCTTCAGCTGGAGTTCAAGGTCACCCTTGATCCATGACCTAAATACATTTTTAAACGTAAAATTTGCCGCTCTTTCGATTTCCGTTGTCAAAAATATAGGTTCCCATTTATAAAAACAAAGTTGACCTTGGAATGACCTTGAAGGTCAAATTCAAGGTCAAATTCAAGTTCACCACTGGATTCCTCGTTGAAAGTTACTTCAAGAATGACCTTGACCTTTTCGAAAAATACAGCGCAAACAGAGCGATGCAGCACGGGCCGGACGATGCGGCGCGGACTTTGGGGGCTGGCAGTCAGTAGAAAACAACGGCTGTGACATGGCAGTCACTCGGGAATATTTTTCTTATGCCTTCAATTAAATTATTTTTTTTTTGTTCGTGCATTTTAAAATCAGCCGAATTTTCAATAAGATTTTTCGCGATTTTTGATTGGCAGTCACGACTTAACAACGGATTTCGAGTGGCAGTCACTCGAAGTCGTTTTTAGCAATGTTTTTACCATACGTTAACAAATTTTCGTGCATAACGCGATTGGTCGGTTCTTTATTTATAAAAACACTATGAACAATTTTTTTATTAACAAACGCAACGGATTCGAGCTGGCAGTCACTCGATTTCATATTGTACCTATCCGAGGCTATATTATATAATGTTTTCAGCCATTTAAAAATCAGCCGGGAAAAATTTCACCAGCTCTTGGACTATACGTTCGTTGAGGCAGAGAGGGTTAGAGGGAACGGTTGCGTGGCTGGTTCGCGATACTAGCGCCCTCGCATCGCTGGTTCCCTAACTAAGCCTACCCCCGACGTCTCATTCCCCGCGACTATCATCTAAGCTTGGTGGGCATTGTCGCCTCCATACCTATCTTCCCTCTACGGTGTCACTCGGCGAGCCGATCTTTTCTACACCTTCACTCCCTACTCATTAGCCCAAGTCCAAGTACCCGTGTGCGCGCGCGGCTTCCAGCAGTGGGACTCCGATACCGTGTCGACAGTCGAAAAAGGAACGGACCTTTTTCTCTAACGCGTGGAGATAGAAAGAGAGGTTCGTTCGATTTTCGACTTCGAAACAGCACCTGAGTCCCACTGCAGCTTGAAATTAAGGTGTATTTACACGCTCTGTCTGCTGGTCGTCAGTCGTCAGCCAGCCAACATATCGAAATATCCATTCACACCTCCGGAAAATGCAATGAACTATAGTAATATTTTAATTATTTTCCACTGAGTTTTAGAAGATAACTAGAATATTACTATATTTCACTGAATTTTTCGGAAGTGTGAATGGATATTTCGATATGTTGCATGGCTGGCTGACGACCAGCAGACAGAGCGTGTAAATACACCTTTACTTGTCTCGTGTCGCTTACTCGCTTGGTAGGTATTCACTTGTCCGAAATTTCATTTTCCCTAAAACTCATTTTGCCGTAAAAATCACTAGATTACTAGCCGCCTTCAAAACAATTGATAGATGGGCCTCTGCTTGCCAATTTTAATTGGGCAAGCAGAAGCCCATCTTAGGGATGGGTAACGCTCAGTGAGAATCGATTCTTCGATTCCGCCGGATGCTTCGATTCCGAGGAATCGAAGAAAGGAATCGATTCTTCGATTCCAATTCTTCGATTCCTATTCTAGTATTCCCCCACTCCCCCCTTCTCAAAAAGCCCGCGTAAATTAAAAATTTCAAAGGTTTTTCGGATAGGTTTGTTGTAAAAATTAAAACCTATGCAACAAATATAAATTTCAATTCATGTTTGGATGTTTTTTTAAGAAAATTTATAAACTTTCATTAATTAGGTTTTTTTCTTTAGGAAAACGAAGATTTATTTTCTCTTGACTCTGTGACCGGAATCGATGACGATTCCGACGAAGAATCGATTCCCTAAAACCAAGAATCGATTCCGAAGAATCGACGCCAAGAATCGATTCTGCGAAGGAATCGGAATCGACTTGGCCATCCCTAGCCCATCTATCAATTGTTTCGAAGGCGTCTAGTAATCTAGTGATTTTTTCGGCAAAATGAGTTTTAGGGAAAATGAAATTTTGGACATGTGAAAGTGAATGCCTACCACTCGCTTGACCAAAGATATTATAAGAAAAGGTCTATTGTTTGAGGATAGTGGAACAGTTTTGACCAATGAGGTGATCGCTAGAGCTTGTGCCGGCACCTCATTGGTAAAAAACTGTTCCATCATTCTACTAATCTACCATGGACATAGGAACCTTCCTTTACGAGTGGATCACAGTAACCCGGCACCTTGCTCCCAACCTCCCACCACAGTGCAGTTTTCCTTGGTCTTTACGGCGAAGACCGTGGTGTGGCGCAGCTGACTTCTGGCGGTTTATTCAAGGACACTACGTTTAAAATATTATTGTGAAAATAGTAAAGATGGAGTTGAAAAATTCTCACCGATATTTTTATGAAGAAAGAAAGAATGACTTCATAGATAATCAAAACAAAATTAATCTATTTTGCACATAGTTTATATTTCAGGCTATTGCACAGTATTTTCATAAATTTTAATCAAAAAGATACATTTCCGACCAAACAGATCAATTTTCTACTGAAAAATACGAATTTTCAACGAAATAAGTACATTTTCAACCAAATAGTTGACTTTTTAAACTAAAAATATCAACTTTTACCCAAAAATCAAATAGTTAAAATTTCGTTGAAAAAAATTAATTTTGAATATAAGAAAACGAATCATATACAAAATATTTGAATTTTCTACCAAACTCTTGAATTTTCAAGGCGAAAAAGACAAATTCCCTATAGATATTTCCACTTGAAAAAAAATAAATTTGAAAACACAAATCTTCTGTAAAACAATTAAAATTTCTATACTACTTTTTTTCTGGTGCCGTAGAACAATAAACATGGTCGAAGTCCGTATGAATATGTTCGCTAATATTTTCATCGCTCATTAAAACTTCTCCAATAGAAATCATCTCCATGTGCCGTTTAACAATAAATTTTTAATAAAAATGTAGGTTAAATAATAATTTGTATGCCTTAGGAAAACTAGATCTGATGATTATAAGTGCTGCCTCAAAAGTGTAAGTTTAAAACATGAAAAAAGACTTTAAGATCTTCCTTAAAACAATCTCTCCATTCATAGCAACAATAAAATAAAAAATTTTCACACAAAAATTCGACTTAGAAATTGTAAATTAATTTAAAAATATGTTTCACCATCTGCGTAGATTTTTATGTATGTTGAGTGAGCTTTCTGCTAGTTAGAGATCAAAAGATAATACCTCAGTCAAATTGTTAGTTAATTACGATATAGTACGTCGACTTTCATGTAATATATAGTCTGCTATCAATATTATGTTTGAAAAAATCATGTTGACTGGATATTTCTAACTATTTAACAAAAAGACCATAATTTTTAATTCACGATAGACACCAGAAACTTAATTAAAAAATGTATATGAATATTTCTATTATATCTTTGAAGGAGACAATAAATGATTTTTGAAGATGCGAAATACGTAAAATCAAAAAGCGTCATTCGATTCAACAATTGGAGAGTACATTTTTCAATTAAAAAATTATCTATTGGATTTTCTCTTACTAGTTTTACAATGATTCTATGACAAATCAATTATTTTTCTACTTTGAACAAATTATTAAAATTTTAATAAAAAATATAATTTTTTATTTCGATCAAAGATTTTATACGATAATGATAATTCTAATATTTTAATTTCTGAGAACGCTGTCATTCTACCTAATTTCGCGAATTCACATTTTGGCCGCATTGAAAAAATATGATGGCCTACTTGAGATAATTTGAGCTAAACTAAAAATTCAAATTCGAATAAAAAAAACTGTAAGCAGTAAATTTCAATCAATGCAGATTTTGACTATGCTATATGTATACATATCTCCGCTCACTTCTTTTATTTTTGTGTGCCTGTGTATTTTGTAGCCTATTAACTGCCAATAAAAGGCATACCAAAATTAATTTTTAATAAAGTAGTTCAACTGTCAAAAAGGAGTTAAATGTTCAATCTAAAAAGATAGTTTTGACAGAATAAGATTTAAAAAACGATATGTTTTTGTCTATAAATTACGGTAATAGGAATTGACTTATATAATTTGTTTGAAAAATTATAGGAAATTTAAAAAAAACCGTAATTCAAACGTATTAATATGAGCACAGATTGAATTTGTACTTACATGAAACATTCATGGGACAGCTTCTCCGCATGAAATCGTTGTAAATGTTTATTTAAATTTGAATTTCGCGTGAACTCTACATTGCAAATCGAACATTTTAATATTTTTGGTTCAAAAACTTTTGGCACTGCATGGCACAGTTGTAAGTGTTTCATCAAATTTGTTTTCTCCGTGAATTCCGTGTCACAATTTGAACATTTAAATTTTGTTTCCTCTTTTGGTACTTTATGTACCTCTCGTAAATGCCTATAAAGGGTTAGTTTTGTAGAAATGATAACTTTGCAGTGCTAGCATTCCATTTTTATTGTTACTAATAATCGGAAGATTCAACCGTACCGTCATTAGTTCACAATAATATGGGTTAAAATGTACCGCCAGGCAACAAACGCGCCACGCCACGGCTTTTTCCGTAACGACCATGGAAAACTGCATTATGGTGGGGGGTTGGGAGCAAGGTGCCTGGTGCCTAGAGTTTTGAGTCGGGTAAATTACCCTGGTAACGTACGGTAATATTGGTAAGTTACCGGGTAACTTACCCAACGTTCGCTCTCGGCGAGAATTTATGAGAATTTATTTTTTTCTCCTTCCAAACTTCCGTGAAGCGCATTTCTGGCAACGACAAGTCGACAACTTTGCGTTCATTATCAATTTGCTTTTCCAATCATTTCCGATTGTGAATCCATGTGAATCATTGTAGTAAATGTTTAAAAATGTTAATATATTTTCAATCTTTAACTTTATTGTTTAGGTATATCGATCTGAATCGAGACTGCGGTTAAAAGTACTATGATTTTCAATATAGTATTTAAAATAATAGTAGGAATTGCCTGGATCCGATAAAATATTTAATAAGACAAATTTCGAGAAAAGATAGAAACTGGTATTATTGTATTCAGCTGTTTCTTTAAAAGCGTAGAGGTGCCTTATCTTCAGGTTGAGAATATCACATTACTTAGTTTAAATAAAAAACTTTACTTTATGTTACACATGTGAACAGTTTATGAAATAAATCATTATTGCTTATTTGATTGTATTAGTTTCATTATTTATATTTATTCTGATGTAATCATTTTATTTTTTAAAGTTTTTGCAGTGTTACAAGACAATTATACGGAGTGTCCTGAAAATTTTCTAAATTTATTCTTTTAATGCTCACAATGTTTTCCATATTTTAAATGTACCTAAATGGGCGCTGTTTATAATTTATTCTATAAGTGCCAAAATCTAATTACTGAATTTTTTAGATGTTAAAGGTTGTCGACCACTGTGAATGAATATTCAACATGTTATAGTTAATTTTCGATCATGTGGTATATTTTTTGGGTTAACAAATATTTAAAAAATATATCAAATGATCTAAAATTAACTCTAACATCGTGAAAATTATCTATTTACTTTTAAAAATAACAAAAAAGCATTATAATTTAATATTATAATAAATTCTCGATAAATTCTCGAAGCGTCCGTAACATACCGGTATGTTACCGGTAATATTACCCGATTTTAAATTACCGAGAATTTAAAAACTCTAAAGGTGCCGTGTTACTGTGATCCACTCGTCTTCCTATGTGCATGTAATCTACCTCCATGGGATCGCAGTGCCGTCTCATGTGGACAGACAACGTCGCCGTAAGCGGAAACTCATGAGAGTGAAAGAAACAAATAAATCTGTTTGCTTCTCTCATTCTCATGTGTTTCTGCTTACGCCGACATTTTCTTCCCAAATATGAACTGCACCTTGCGCCAGTTCAACTCCGTGTTTGATAGATTGGCGGTAAATTTAAATCTAGATAGTTCACAATACAAAATGTTTATATTTTGACAGTAAAATTTTTTATTTGATTTTTTATTTATAAATATATTTGTATAAGTATATAACTTATATTTAATTATATAAATAGCGTAAACAATACATTTGTAGTTATTTGTCGGTAAAGAAGTAAACGTCAATGATCAACGTCAATGAGATCGAGAGGAGGAGAGAGAGTGCGATCGTGACCATGGACCTGTGTCCATGTGTAAACTAAGAACAAGAAGAGGAGTGATTGTCGTGAGTTGTGAGTGCGTGGGCGGATCCTGATTGAGAATCCGTGGCATTTAAGGTGAGAAAGGGGACGTCAAGACAGGATTTTCGAGACAACAAAATCATTGACCTGATGTGGCGGCCAACGCGAATCTAAGGATCTAAAGGAAAACCGTGATACAGTGCGGTCACAATCATCGTTGCTCCAAAATGCAGGGTGGTGCTTTTTTGTGTTTTGTGCTGTGTATATGTGGTGTAAACAGCTTTAACTTAGAGACAAGAATACCTGTTATCAAGAGAGGATCATCGGGATCTTATTTCGGCTATTCTGTCGCCGAGCATCAAGAAAAATTAGGGGATAATGGTCCGTCTAAAAGCTGGTAAGTAAAATAAAAATAACAAAGATGCAGGTTTCCTCTGATTCGGGCGTATCAAAATTATGTAATGTAGTTGTTTTTGTTAAGAAAAAGAAAAATTTTGAAATTCATTTCGATATACCTTATGTCTCTATTAACGGTACATTTTGCTCTGCATTCTACGATTCTAGACGTTTGTTTCTGCTTTAGTTTGGAAAAAATTGGTGATAAGTTTTTTGCTCGGATATGGTGAGCTGTTTATTTTTTGTTATTAGTCATCGAAACGTGATTCGAAGTAAGCGTAAAAAATCCCAAATTCTAATGCTCGATTTATTAATGAAGTCGGCTTCATTCCCATGTCATCACAAGTTTTACAGTATGCATTATTGAATATTAGTTTTAAACTAGTGTAAGCAATAAACAAAAAAAGTTTACAAAGTATTGAATAAATATTTATGAATTAAATGTTGATGAATTAAAAAAACGTATTATATTAATGAAAGTAAGTATGTACCAAGTATATGCAATTATATTTTTCGATGTATGTTCTTTCACTTTCTTTGTTTTATTTAAAAAAATGTAATTTTTTATATCAACAGATTTTAAACTTTTTTCCTACAACCCTCAAGTTTTTGTTAGCTCTTTTGATAGAAGCCAATTACATATTTTTTCAACAATTTTTCGGTTCTTAAATGAATAGACTGGAGTGCTATCTAATTTGGGCTTAATAAAACGAAATGGGACATATCTTTTTGGGCATTATATTCCTTTTTAAATTTGTTTGTTTATTAATTCTGTTAATTATGTATGTAGTTGAAGTTCTGAATAATTCATGTACCTGAAGTTCCGAACGTTCATATGAACGAAATATTTTTCCCGATTTCTATTTTACTCATAAATATTGCTGCAACTGCAATTTAAAATATGCATTATAATTCTGTTTCAATAATAAATTATTTCCAATATAAGTGAACAAACATTTGAACACTTATTTCCTGGTTTATAAAATCGGCAGTAAAAAATTTCGTTCATTTGAACGTTCAGAACTTCAAGCACATTGAACTTTCAAATTATGGAAATTTTTGTGTGAATGCTTTCTAAATTTAAATTAGCTAACAATTTCTCCCTATATGGGAATAATATTTCGTTTATTCTTAAACTTTTAAAAATACAAATAGATATACTGTGTGTTTTTTTTTTAACTTGAGACATCGAAATATCTAAAAAAAATACGCATCCTATGAAAAAAAATATCCGTAATAAAAACTTTTTATTTTTGAGGGGAAAAAGCGACTTTGAAAAAATTTACCCCCCCCCCCCAGGAGGCAGGAGTGGGGGTAACTTTTTAATTTCAAATGGGAACCCCAATTCTTTATCACAGATTTAGATTCTCCTTTATAAAATACGTAAGTTTTATTCAGAAAATTTTGTTCGGTTCGCGAAAGAAAAAGCCCAACCTTCCTAACTTCTGGGGGGGGGGGGGGGGATATTTTTTTAAACCGCTTTTCCCGCTCGAAAGTAAAAAGTTTTTATTACGGATTTTTTTTTCATAGGATGCGTATTTTTTCAGATATTTCGATGTCTCAAGTTAAAAAAAAACACCCAGTATATTTAATTTCATTATTAAAAGTGGGAAATTTTCAAAATGTAATAACATTTTGGGTGATTAGGAATTCTTGTTCAAGCACAAGCTCGTGTATTATTTTTTGTATAGTGCATTCGATTTAGGTTTTAGATTTTTTTGTTTTATTTTACATTCTCATTCATGAGAGTGTAAAATTTTACGTTTCGGCACTCACAGAGTCCGAAAATTATACAATTTGGGCTGTGTCTCTCTGTATGTGTGGTTACCTGAATGTTTTGGCCAGGCTAACTTTAAAGAATTTTTCCAATTAAGTCAGCTTTTGATACACTTTTTTAGGACCCCATAATAAAGTCAGGTTCGTCAACCAGATAATTCCGACCAAAAGAAAACAATTTAGAGCATTTTCAAGTTCGCAAGTTTGAGCGCACCTAGGGCGCGCTACTGTTGGATGTCGCGCTTCGCGCTCGATTATGTATTCACCTCGCGCCACGCGCTCGGGCGTATTAACATCGCGCTTTACGCACGGTTCCTCTAGATTTTCAAACTTTTTTCTTCGATGAAAAGAAAGAAAAAACTTCGATGAAAAGAAAAATTTTATTTGCAAATATTATAAAATTATCAAAACCTCTACATATGATTGTGATTGTTAAATTTGTTTTTATTTTAGACTGAAAAGGAACTTTATTTACTCAATGTTCTATCGAACACGAATATGATCTAAGGAACCCATTCTCATCCAGACACTCGCGCTTCGCGCTCGATATTTGATTTCAAATTCATTTGAACCTTGCGTTCCACACTCGGTTCTGTGCATCGCATAACAGAAACAAAAAAGTTTGAGCGCACTTACGGTGTGCGATTTGGTCGTCGCTCTTCGCGCTTCGAAATACACTGATCGCGCACTTTGTGCTTCGTGTTATATGTTCTCCATATACAAATTAATAAATTTGTATTTGATTCCAAATGAAGAATAATGATATAATTTAGGCGACAAATTTGATTAGTTAAAACGTTATTTTAGCTTGTCCGTTTTTCAAAAAAGTTAATTTTTTAATTTTGAATATATTCTTACAACAAAAATTGATTACAAGTTTGTGAATTTTTTTTGAATGCACAATTTTTGTTGACTCATCTGTTTTCCTATCTTGCATTGTTTTCCAAAAATTTGATTTTTTTTTACTGTCAATGTTATTTTTACGAATAAAGCAAAAACTGCGCATCCTATCGAAACATGATTCATAACAGATTTGTACCTCTTCTTTGTATGAACAAATTTTGTCTCTGTCATGTTTTTCGTAGCTTCTGTTATTCGTATTTTCAATGCTGTTTTTACGGATAAAACAAAAACTACGTGTCTTATCAAAAAGTGAATAACAACAAATTTGTAGATCTTTTTTATGTGCATAATTTTGGTCGAATTATCTTTTGTCGTATCTTGCATATCCATATCCAATCACCTACCCTATTTTTTGCAACGCCCGTCCGAGAATGTTGTTAGGAGAAGGTAACGAAAAATACCAATTTTATATTGCATAGAGTGGAGTAAAGAAATTTTTTTAAAAAGAGAAATGAAAAAAAATATTTGAAACAAAATTTTTTTTAAATGTTTGAAGAAAAATTTGGTGAAGAAAAGTGTTGAAAAAAAAGTTTTGCGAAAAAAATTGTTGAAAACAAATGTTTGACAAAAAATTTGGTGGAAAAAAATGTTTGAACAAAAACTTTGTGAGAAAAAAAATTTGTTGGAAAAAAAATTATTTAAAAAAAATGTTGGCGTTTATGCTCTTTTGCCCGGGGATGGGGGGGGGGGGGGCTACGAAACCCTAAAAACAAAACTTCAATCATTAAGAGATGAACACAAGTTAAATCTAAATTTATTTCAAGAAGATACCAACACCAGTGTTTAAATTTACCTATGTCAGTGTCTAAAGTACCTAATCTTGAAAGTGCGCATGCGCTGCTTTTTCACCAGTGCCTAAAGTAAGCCATCTTAAAACTGCGCATGCGCGAAAATTATTTCGCACACATGCTGCTGAATAAGGTCCTTTAGGCACCATTTAGAAGGATGAAAACGTCAACTTTTGAGATGGGTGTTTCAAAAATGGAATTTTTGATTTCTCATTATTTTTTTGTGCGATCAAAATTTGAATTTTTTATTTTTTCAAAAATTAAGTTGTTATGAAAATATTGTAAGGTGTTCAAAAAGCAACGTTTTTCTCCTCTTGCTTTTTTCATATCGTGCGTTTTTCGGCTTAAAATGTTCATTTTCGTTTGTTTTTTTGAATTTTTCAAATGTTATAACTCCGGTATTTTTTTTAATCAGAAAAAGTCATTAGGATATTTTTTTCCTCTTTTTGCTACTACTAATAACCATAAATAGAATTTTCAAATCTTTAAAAAAAGTGGTCTCAACAATTTTCAAAATGTGCTCACTTTTTGAATTTTCATCCGAAATAGCTGGTTAACGAACTCGTTCTTTCTTTTTTAAGCCATAAAAAAGTGTGCCAAAGCACAATCCAATCTGATCAATCTTTCGAAAGTTATCGTGCCTACACGATACTACAGACGGACAGACAGACACCAACGTAAAAATCTTTTTTTTCTGACTCAGGAGGTCTCAAAACGTGGAGATTAGATGAAAAACGACAATGTAAAATTTTACATAAAACTAATACCTTCTCATTAGAATGAGAATGTAAAAAAAGAGTTCAAGCAATTTCTGTCAAAGTTTATTTCATGACAAAGAAACTTGCAAGCTACCCCAATGCATTTTTAATTTGGATGAAAATTAAGAAAGTTATTATTTGCTTTACAACATTTTGAAAATGTTCAAAAAATAGAAAAAACTATTTTTCTGATAGATTAAGAAATTTCAATCCAAATTTTTACTAGATATCAAATATATTTCGAAACTACCCAAGTTAATTTTTTCGCTTGGACCAAAGTTCAAAAAGATCATCTTCAAAATTATGCAAATTTTGTTTTTAAGAGATCTGAAATTTTAATCTTGATTTTTAGTAGATTTTAACTAGATTTACAAATTATTTTAATAATATTTTTAACAACAGAATCAAATTCCGTGGTTCAATGTCTATGTTTAGTAAATTAAAAAAAAACTTATATTTTTTTGTTAACATTATAACGAAAGACATATCTACTTATTATATTTCGATTGATTTTGTCTACATCGTATTATTTTTTAGAGAGAACCGTTTGCAATTTTGTATAACCTAATTATCGAGCACGAAGCGCGAGTGTCGCCATGAGAATATAATCGCCAAAGCCGCAGGAGCTTTGAGAACCCGTCACCCGTCTTCAAAAACAAATTCAAAACCAATTTCAATTCCAATTTATGACTGTAGTCCATCAGGGGTTTAAATCACAGATTTCGATTTATGTTGCAATATTTATGATATTTATGGTATTTAAAAAAATGTAGTCGAAATGCACGCATTTAAATGTACGAAAGCGAGCGCGAGAGTGTACCCGTGCGCCCTTATAGCCTTATGGAGCCAGTAGCCTCAATAATATTTTTCTCCACCTATCGAAGTTTTAAAACAAAATTGGATAAAACTCAAATTGCTGTATTTAAGTATATGTTTAGAGAGGTTATGATTTAAAGACAATATTTACAGTTTTATAATATCGAATATAAAAAAATCGAAAACTTCAAGTTTCTCACTTTTGAAAAATGCTGTTATTTAAGTCAAAACTCAATTAAAGTAAATCAAAACTATAAAATAAAATTTTTCTATTTTCTGATGCAGGAAACAGCAAACATACATAAAATGGTGATAAAGGCTGATCGGCTGTCTACAATTTTAAATACCGTAAAATTAGTACAAGTTTATATAATTTTGTTCCTTGCGTAGTACTAGGACAGGGATGTCCAACGCGAGAGCAAAAGAGTCAAAATCTGTCACTTCGTGATCCCCTCTCTTACCACCTTCGTTCAGGGTTGCGAAGTGACGCGTCACTCGAGGTTTTCTACGTAAATTACCTAAATGAAGTAATTTACGTAGAAAACTGTAGAAAACCTGTAAATTACATGACAATGATGGCGGTTGTCTGTTTTCAACTTTTGAATTTCCTAGTACGTGACACAACCTTACCAAACCTTAATTAATTCAAGAATTCTAGTTATTGGATTAACAAACGATTAAAATTATGAGAAAGATGATTTCTACGAGGATTCCAAACTTCCCATGCAAAGTCTTAGTTTTAAGTAAGTGGAAGTAAAATTTAACAATATAGACAAAAGTGTAGCTAAATGCCTATTTTGCGATAGAGTATTGACGAACAGTGGTTATAAACGCCTTCCAGTTCATAGTTATGTGAATAGTGTTAAATTAATAATTTTTGCAATTATATTATAATATTCATCTTGCCTTATTTTTGAAAATTAAAAATAATTGCTACATGACTGGCAAGCACATGTCCACAGTCCACACGCAGAGGTTATGTACTTATGTCAGACAGGCATCGAAATATTTGCAAGTTCCACATCCACGTAATTTACATCATGTAGAAAACTTCGGACGTAAATTACGTGGTAAATTACTGTAGAAAACGAAGTAAATTACCTGGAGTAAAGTACGTACCCAACTCTGCCTTCGTTGGGACCATGTTATGAGAGCGGTGTACAGAGGGGTCGAGTCTCCTCGGCTGCTGGACGGACGAAGCCGAACGGCCCCGAAAGAAGACGTGCGACTCGAACGTAGAAAAGGACGGTCGGGCTGTCACGATAGCTAACCTCAAAAATGGTTAAGTGAAAGGTGATAGAAAGCTAGATTAGCAATCCAGGCAGATTTTTCCGATTCCTAACACATTTCTTTGTTCTCTTTTGGATTACAAGAGGACCTATTATAAAGAATCCGCTGATTATAAAAAGATCCATCTTCTGAGCTACTCTACAGGAAAGGCAGGTGGGTGTTCATCAGAGCGCCGGCCTTCGGGCCAGCGTGCTTTATTCTAAGCATGGGGTCCCATAATCGGGATAATGGTCAGCCAGATGAAGAGTTGGACGAATTTGACGAAACTAATGCAAATCTAATCCGCGAATCTCTAATGCAAGAAATGGTCTCCACACAGATTCCTCAAAACTCAACCTCTCAAGTAATGGTTCAACCTAACCTATCTTTTCCGAACACAGACTCCGAAATGGATACGACTACCCCCTTAGAATCTTCAATCAACGTAGCTCCTAATCATAAACCCAAGGAAACCGGGAATCCTTCTGATCAAAGGCCTAATTTGGCTATAAACAAAGCAAAAACTGATAGCAAGAGAACTATAATTGACTCTCAAAATAAAGTTAGTAATGCTTCTAAGTCGAGACATACTGATAGCACCCAATTTCCTTCCAGTCACGAAACTCTAAAACCAAAAAATCTCTACTCGAAAAATAATAAGGGCCCATTTACGGTTGAAATTGATTGTACTGCCAATCCTCCCATCCAAGTTTTGTCTCTAGGCAAAATCCTACACAAAAACTTTAGGGATATAGTTACAGAATGCAAAAAGAAGAGGTCGTCTAGATTTACTGTGCTTTGCAAATCCGGCCCTGGAGCCAATAAAATAGTCGAAAATTTAGACAAAATAAACCCTTATCTCAAAGCCCACATCCCTAACTTTAGAGTCACTCGTTTAGGCATTATAAGAAATGTGCCTGTTGATTTGTCGATAGAAGAAATCAAAGAAAATGCCATCAGTTCTGCTCCTATTGTTGAAGTCAAGCGCTTTGAATGGAAAGACAAAGAGGGGAATCCAACCCCAGGTACCACAGTCCTTCTAACTTTCGATGGACAAATTTTACCACAAGACATCAAACTTTTCTTCCTCTTCCTTCGTGTTGAAACTTATGTCTCTCAACCAAAGGTATGCTATTCCTGTTACAGACATGGACATGTTTCTGACAATCCTAAATGTCTGAATTGTGATGGACCCCATTTGGCCATTGATAAATCTTGTCGCAAATACGTTGAAGAAAAAGAAATTAGGAAAATCGCGGCATATAAAAATATCGGTATCAAAAGTGCAACTTTTCTGCATAATCACGGAAAACTAAATCCTGGAGACAATTCAAACCTTCTCCATCGACCTTTATCCCATCGAAATTCATCACAAAACCTAACGACCCCTCACTTTGACTTCTCTAACTTTCCTGAATTAGGAGATATTAATCTTGAGCAGTTAAACCAAAACCATAACCAGAACTGTACAGACCAGGACTATAGCAATGCTCTGAAAAAACCCTCCTCCCCAATCAACCGTTCCTATATCCCCTCCTCCTCTCCACTTCCTCAACGAAAAAATACTAATCCATCGCAATCACAATCTCAACCTACTCAACCTTTCTCCTACCTTTACACGAGAGAACCAAGCCCTTCTGGTAATGGAATTCTTTTACAAAACCGACCCCTTAGCTCTCCATCTAGATCTCCTACCCCTCCCCCCTCACCTTCCGTAAATAATGAAAATCTCATAAACATGATTTCATCCTTAATGGATTTACTTAAACTTTTCTCACCAATCATCTCCCTCTTCCAAAGTGTGGGACTTGATCAAATCGTAAAATCCTTCGATTGTATGAAAACCCAAACTCTTACATAGATATCGGATTTTCTAATACTATATATTATTACCGCCCAATAACACGTTAAATTTCTGCGATTATGAGAAATTTAACTAAATTAAGGATTATTCAGTGGATATGTAGAGGTATCATAAATAAAAAAGGTAACTTGGAAAGAATTTTACATAATTATGATGTTGTATTGTTGAACGAAACTTGGCTCAAAAACAAAAATAACTTCTTTCTAAAAAACTTTAATGTTATTCGAAAAGATCGCGCCGAACACATGGGAGGTGGTTTAATAATAGCAATCAGGAAAGATATTCCATTTACTCAAACTTCGGTTTATGAAGTTCCGGATCATTTTGACACACTGGCTATCTCTATTCCCTCTAATTGGGGGGAACTCATTATAATTAACGTTTACAGAAATCCTAGAGCCCCCAATAGCTCTATTGACTGGAACACTTTCATCAATTCCTTTTCTGGACGTTTCCCCTCCATATTTATTGGAGGAGACTTCAACTGCCACCGTCAATCGTGGGGGTGCGATCTATCCTCTTCATGTGGAAACAAATTATTAGAGGCCGTTGGGAATTCTACCCTTAGCATTCTCAATGATGGTTCTGCTACTCGTTTTACCCGTCCCTCCGAAGCTAAATCAGCTATAGACCTCACCATTGTTTCAAGTAACCTATTCCCCCTGAGCGACTGGAAGGTTGACCAAGACAAAATGGGCAGTGACCATTTCCCGATCTCCACCACGGTTGGAATTGCTTGCTCTTTCTTTGAGTTTTTCTCCCACAAATACAATCTGAAAAAGGTCTGTTGGAGCACCTTTCATAAAACGATAATAGATGTGCAATTCGAAGACGCACTCCCTCACGTTCCTCCAACTCCTTTCTTAGCACTTCAAACATACTATAACCTCTTTGACCTAATTGATAATGCCCTCCACATAGCAAGTCCAAAAATTGAAAACAAACCCTCCCGAGATCATCCAAATTCCCCACCTTGGTGGAATGAGGAATGCACCAAACTCGAAAGACAAAGAAAGGCCAAACTTGGCAGATACCGCCATAGGTGCACCTATGAGAACTTTCTGGACCTCCAAAAATTTGAAGCCGCTACTAAACGAACCTTCAAAAGAACAAAAATACTAGGGTTTAGATCTTATTGTGAATCTTTATCTTCAACGTCTAAGATTTCTAACGTTTGGAATAAAATCCGAGGCTTCAGACACAGAGTATTATCTCCTCCTTCACCTACCACTTCCACTGCCAACACTGAAACGGTAACAAAAATGAAGGATTTCATAGAAAGATTCCACCAAGTCAGTGCACCCCCAAATGACCTACCTCCTTTTCCTCCTCTTAGTAATTGCCCAACTCCTTACGTTGCTACCATAAATTCAAACCATCTTTCTGCACCATTCAGACTCCAAGAAATAAAACATGCTGTGAAAAACTCTAAAACCAAATCCTCTCCCGGCCTGGACAAAATTAACTATGAAGTAATACAAAATCTCCCAGATAATATCCTCAATCAGCTTCTAAGAGTCTACAATTTAATCCTGAACGAAGGTTCCTTTCCTGAATCTTGGAGTAATTACCTCGTTTTCCTAATCCCTAAACCGAACTCACATAAATTCCGCCCTATTGCTCTTGCTTCCTGTTTTTTGAAACTTTTGGAGAGACTTATTACTAATCGTTTAAATTGGTGGCTTGAAAACCAGATGCTTAGCCACAACTCTCAGTTTGGATTTAGAAAGAATCGATCTTGCAGTGATAGTCTTGCCATTCTATCCACAGAAATTCATACCTCCTTCGCAAAAGATTCCTACACAGCAGCATTGTTTCTCGATGTAGAGGCGGCTTACGATAGGGTAGTTCCTAATATTCTAATTAATGACATGCAGGAGCTGGATGTCCCCTGGAAAATCTGCAAATTCTTTGAAAACTTAATTACAGAAAGGAACGTGTTCTTCAAAATTAACAACTCAAACGTAGGTCCATATAAATTTCAGAGAGGTCTCCCACAAGGGTGCGTCTCAAGGCCAACCTTATATAACATCTACACAATAAATATTCATAAGAATATCCACCCCTTATGCAAAATTCTACAATTTGCTGATGATATTGTCATATTTTACTCATCACGCAACTTTTATGAATGCATCCACATCTTACAATTAAGCCTCAACTCACTACAAAACTTTTTAAAATTAAGAGGCCTCAATATCTCAGTTGAGAAGACTAAGCTCGTTGTTTTTAATTCCAACAAGGTTCGCATCCCCAGGGACGCCCATGTTACCTTAGACAATAATAGAATCTCTCTTTCTTATGAAGTGACCTTCCTAGGTCTGCTTTTCGACTGCCAGCTATCTTGGAAACCTCACTTTACATACGTAATAGACAGAATCCATAAAGTTACCAATATTATTAAATTTCTTAGAGGAACTTGGTGGGGTTCTAACCCCAAATCCTTGCGTATGCTTTATCACTCTCTAATTAGAAGTTTCCTTGAATATGGATGCCAAGCTTTAACAATTTATAGCTGCAAACCATATGATCGGATTTGCAAACTACAGAACCAAATACTAAGACTAATCCTAGGCTATCGTATAACCACCCCTATCCCAGTCATGTACGCCGAACTTAAGGAGCCTCCCCTGCTTCGCCGTTTACAATTCCTAACTAAAAAATTTCTTTTAAAAGTCTTCTCAATGGAAGACCATCCACTACTTGAATCCCTTTACAGCTTAGAATCAACCACAGCTAAAAATAATGCTTACAATTACAGAAATACCTTCCTCTTACTAAATGCCTATATTCATTTAAACAAGTTTGAATCCAAAATTATGTATTCCTATACTCCTATCAACTACCTTTTAGACAGTTAGGCGAAATCTTGATGAAAAGCCCTCCTCCAAACCTAGACTTTAATCAATATATTAGAGAAAACCTAAAAAACACAACACTTTTTTACACAGGTGGTTCTAAGAAAGAAGAAACTCAACACACAGGAATCGGAATTACCTGTCCTCCTCTACAAATCTTTAGAACATTCAAACTATTTCATCACTCATCTATTTTCACGATTGAAGCTGCTGCTCTCTCTGAAGCGCTAGAAATTATTCTGGAGGAAAAAATATCCCCAGCTGTAATAGCCTCTGACTCCAAAAGCGTCTTACACGCATGCCAACACTTTAACCATTTGGAAACCAAAAATTATTTTATTTACAAAATAAGAAATCTGCTCTTCCATGCGAAAGAAGCTAATATCAAAATTAGTCTCTACTGGATACCTGGACATAAAGGAATCTTTGGCAACGAAGTTGCTGATAAACTAGCCAAAATGGCTCAAACCTCCGGAACCCCCCTGGATTATAGAATCCCTTACACTGATTTCTTTAAACCAATTTATGACACGTATCTTAAACTTTCGAATACTGACTTAGAGAGAAATAGTACACGTAGACGAGTGGGCCTTTATTATTTCCAAAATTTCTTTTCAACATTTCCAAAACCTTGGTTTTTCCAATCAAAGTCAGAAAAAAGAAGTGTTATTGTCAGTATCTCTCGTCTTAGAAGCAACCATTACGCTCTTGCTGATAGTTTAGCTAGGAAAAATGTTGTAGAGTCCTACGAATGTCCCTGCGGACACCCCGAAGAAGATATTAATCATGTTTTATGGGCCTGTCCCCGCTTTCATGAACAGAGGAAAAAACTCGAACTATCCTTAATTAAAATTAAAAAATCCCCTCCCTTCTGTGTGGAGAGTTTCCTATATGAACCTAATAGTTATGCTTGTAATCTGATTGTTAAATTTCTAAGAGACTGCGAACTACTAGTTTAAACTTTACTACTCTATAATATCGCTTACTTCCTATTTGCTTTTATTTACTTATACACTTCATGCTTTGAATCTTTCACGCTTTACGGTACATGAACCCCACAAGTAGTGAAACCACATACATTGGACACAACAATTCTACTTTGAATTACCCGCCTATTGCATACTAAGCGCTGCTAAGCAACTACTACTCCATCTATACCCTACTCACGTAAATTCATATTTAGAAGTGTAGATGATTATTGTTACGTCCTAGCCTGTTAGATCCGCTGAAAATATAACATCCC
>CAKNXH010056073.1:4825-27046 GCA_932178445.1 Andricus quercusramuli | reverse complement strand
ATATATGTATTCTGTTGAAACTGTATTTTTTGTGGTAGAATATTAATCTTTTTGATGACTAATTCACCTTTTTGATTAAAAATTCAATTATTCTGTTAAAAATTTGCCTTTTTTTAGTAGAAAATGATCCTTTTTGGTTTAATATTTATGTTTTTGGTTGAAGATTATCTTTTTTTGGTATAAAATTAATCTTTTTGATTGAAATTTAATCTCTTTGGATGAAAATTCGTTTTTTCGATTGAAAATTGTTTTTTTTTTACGAAAAATTTAACTATTCCATTTTTTTTCGAAGTTTTTTTTTTAATAGACAGTTAATATTTTGTATAGAAAATTCATTTGTTGGGTTGAAAATTTATTTTATTTGCTTACAAACTTATTTATCGAACTGAAAATTGAAGTATCCTATTTTTTTGTTCACAATTTATTTTTTTTTAAATTAAAAATTCATCTATTCTATTAAATATTTGTCATTTTTGGTAGAAAATTAAACTTTTTGGTGGAAAATTCGTATACTTTGTTGAAGATTATTCTTTTTTTGGTAGGAAATTAATCTTTTTCGTTAGAAATTTAACTATATTGTTGAAAATTTATTTAATTTTATTTATTTTCGTCCATCTCTATTTTTTGTTCAAAATTTATCATTATTAGTTGAAAATTCATTTATTTTATTACAATTTTGTTTTTTATTTGTATAAAATTCATCTTATGGGTTGCAAATTCAACTATTGGGTTACAATTTTTTTTTTTTGATTGAAGATGCATCATTTTAGTTAAATTTTGTTTCTTTGATTAAATATCTAACAAATTTTGTTGAAAATTCGTTTTTTTTTCTTGCTGAAAATTAACTTTTTTATTAAAAATTCCATTTTTTCTGGAAAATTGTTCTTTTTCAGTTGCAAATTCACTTATTTTGTTTAAAAAATCGTTATTTTTTAGTCGAAAATTCCATTATTGTGGTAGAAAATGCATATTTTTGTGTTGTAAATTCAACTTTTTTTTCTCAAAAATTCGTCTTTACGTCAAATGCCGAAATCATAAAGAATCCCAATTTTCAACAATTTTAGATTTTCTACAATTTTTATTTTAAATCAAATACAGTGTAATTCATAAGAAAAATAAATTTTTAACCAAGAAGATTATTTTTTTACCAAAAAATCGAATTTTTAACAAAATAGTTACATTTTCAAAAAAACAGATAAATTTTGAATTAAAATGATAAATTTTTAAACAATTTAATTTTTAACAATGTAGATCAAGTTTTTTTTCAACGAAAAATATAATTATTTTTTAACTGACAATTTAACTGTTCCGTTTTTTGTCGAAGTTTTGTAAAAATAATGTTGGTTAAAAATTCAATTATTCTGTTAAAAAAATTGTCTTTTTTGGTGGAAAATTAATGTTTTTGATAGAAATTTTATTTGTTTGGTTAAAAATTAGTTTTTTTATTGAAAATTAATTTTCTTAACTAACAATTTAACAATTCAATTTTTTGACGAAGTTTTTTTTTAATAGACATTTAATGTTTTTTGTAGAAAATTTATTTGTCAGGTTGAAAATTTAACTAAATTGTTGAACATTTATTTCATTTGCTTAAAAACGTATTTATCTAACTGAAAATTTAACTATT
Source organism: Andricus quercusramuli (assembly GCA_932178445.1). Lineage (NCBI taxonomy): Eukaryota > Metazoa > Arthropoda > Insecta > Hymenoptera > Cynipidae > Andricus > Andricus quercusramuli. Next base: position 25,419 of record CAKNXH010056073.1, on the reverse strand, counting down.
CTATTACAAATGATTCTTTTTTCGTAGAAAATTAACCTTTCTGGTTGAGAATTTATATATTTTGTTAAAAATTATTCTTTTTTGGTAGAAAATTAATCTTTTTGGTTGAAATTTCATTTCTTTGAATTTTTTTATGGACATTTAATCTGTTTGGTTGAAAATTTAACTATATTGTATAAAATTTATTTTATTCGCTCAAAAATGTGTTTTTCTAATTTAAAATTAATCTATCCATCTCTCTTTTTTGTTGAAAATTCATCTATTTTGTTAATTTTTTTGTAGAAAATTCATCTTTCAATCATCTTTCAAATTTTGGGTTGAAAATTCAACTTTTCGGTTAAAAATTAATTTTTTTGATTGAAGATGCATAATTTTAGTTTAATTTCATTTCGTTGGTTAAATATTTAACAAATTTGGTTGACAATTCGTTTTTTTGTTGAAAATTATTTTTTTATTAAGAATGTAGCTATTCTATTTTTTCTAGAAAAATGATCTTTTTCAGTTGAAAATTCACTTACTTTGTTGAAAAATCGTCATTTTTTAGTCGAAAATTCAATTTTTTTTTCAAAAATTCGTTTTTATGTCAAATACCAAAATCATCATCAAGGATCCCAATTTTCAACAATTTTTATTTTAAATCAAATACAGTGTAATTCATAAGAAAAATAAATTTTCAACCTAGAATATGAATTTTTTACCAAAAAAGACGAATTTTTAACAAAATAGTTATATTTTCAAACAAACAGATGAATTTTGAATTAAAATTATAAATTTTTAAACAAGTTAATTTTTATAAAAAGAGATTAAGTTTTATTTTCAACAAAGAATATAATAGTTGATATTGAAACTAAGAAGTAGTCTAATTTTAAATAAAAAAGGGTTGAATTCATCCAAAGAGACGAATTTCCAACAAAATAATTGAATTCTCAACCAAACAATATTTTAATTTTGAACCAAACAGTTGCAATTTTAATAAAAAAAGATAACGTTTCTACTAAAAGCGATGACTTTTCAAACTAAAAAAATGGTCAATTTTCAACACAATTGTTATATTTTCAACAGCGACAAAATTTCATTAGAGAAAGAAAATGTAGGCAAATTATATTTTGAATCGATAAATAATTTTTAAAACAAAATGGCGAATAACTAAAAATCATCAATATATTTTTAAACGACTCGAATTATTCCTAAAATTCTCTTTAAACCTTTCAGGTTTGTTTTGGTCAATTTTGGAAATCTTTTGTAATGTTTAAAATCTTTTCAAATATTCTCTTAAAATTAATTTTTGTAAATCTTAAAAATTTTATTTCGAAATATTTAAAAAGCTTACAAATTTTATTTTAGAATCTTCAAAAATCTACATTTTCTTTACAAGTTTGTGAAATATTTTCAAATTTCAAATTATTTTAGCATCTTTTCAAAACTTCAGAAAATCTTTTTAAATAATTCAAAGTTTTCCTGACTTCTTCTAAAATCATGCAGAGTTTTTAAAAAATTGTTTAAAAAATCAAATCTTAAATAATAATTCAGATATTCTAAGTTTTTGTGCATTATTTCATTTTTCTCATCTCTTTGAAAGCAGTTAGTTATGATTGTTAAGGAATAAAATTACTGAAGTGATTATTTATTTGCAAAAAGAATGAATGACTAAATTGAACCGTTAGATACAGAATATTCTATAATTATTTTAAAAAATATTTACGATTCCAGGTAAAACTTCCCTAATATTATCTTTGGTAAGTGACGAATATGCCGAAGATGTTCCTGGCAAAGCAGAGGAGATCACCATCCCTGCAGATGTCACTCCAGAGCAAGTTCCGACTCGCATTGTTGACTACTCTGGTAAATAAACCAATTTTATAACAAGAAATTTATTAAATTTGGACTTGGAATTTCACATATTTTTAGAACAAAAATTTGTCCATATCCAGAATAAAATGACAATTAAACAATGATTAATTTGAAACAACTTAAAATAAAAATAATTCCACTTAAAAGGATTTATGTATCAGAACCGTTTGAATTTCATAATTTTTACTTAAAAAAAAAGGAAAGAAAAGTAGATTGAATACATTAAATTTTTTTCCTAGTTGGAAGTGGAACTTTATTGTTTTTTACATTTTTATTGAGTTGAAGGCGGGCAGATTTTGTATTTTTAACATTTTTATCAAGTTTAGGGAAAGAATTTTATTTATTTTCAATGTTTTCCGCCATCGCAAGAAGCATATTTTGTACTTTTAACATTTTTTTAGTTTGACACAAGAAAATTATAGTTTTTCAATTTTTTCTGAATTAGACGAGGCCCTTTTTTCTTTTTGACATTTTTATTAAGTTAGAAGGGATTAATTTTTTCTGAATTGTAAGAATCCATTTTTTTCGTTTCATCATTTTTATTGAATTTAAGGGAAGAGTTTTATTTATTTATTTTTTTTTTTAATTGGAAGAAGCAAATTTTGTGTTTTTAATTTTTTTTAGTTTGAAGCAAGAAAATGATAGTTTTCCCTTTTTTCTGAATTAGAAGAGGCCCTCTTATTTAGCATTTTTATTAAGTTAGAAGGGATGAATTTTTTTATTCTGAATTGGAAGAGGCCATTTTTTTCGTTTCAACATTTTCATTAAGTTTAAAGGAAGAGTTTTTTATTGAATTGGAAGAGGAAAATGTTGTATTTTAAACATTTTTTTAGTTTGAAACGAGGACATTTTTTTTAATTAGAAGGGAGGAAATTTTGGTCAAAAAATATTTTTTTAATTGAAAGGGGTCCTTTTTCTGTTTTTATCATTTTTATTGAGTTGGATGAGATGAAATTTTGTTTATTTGTTTTTTTTTCTGAATTGGAAGAGTCCATTTTTTTATTTTAACATTTTTATTGAGTTTAAGGGAAACATTTTTTATTATCAATTTTCTTAAATTGGAAGAGGGAAATTTTTTATTCTTGACATTTTTATAGAGTTTTAAGGGAGGAAAGTTTCGTTTTTAATTTTTTCTGAATTGGAAGAAGCCCTTTTTTTGGTTTTATAATTTTTATGAATTTCGAAGGGTTGTACTTTTTATATATTTGAAGATACGATTTGTTTCTTTTAAAAATATTATTGAGTTTAAGGAAAGAATTTTTTGTTCTCAATTTTTTTTTCTGAATTGGAAGAGGGAAATGTTTTATTTTTAACATTTTTATAGAATTGGAGGGAAGGAGGTTTTGGTTTTCAATTTTTTCTGACTTGAAAAAGATCATTTATTTGTTTTTATCATTTTTATTGATTTGGATGGGATGAAATTTGGTTTATTTTTTCTGAATTGGAAGAGGCCAGTTTTGCCTTTTAGCATTTTTATTGAGTTTAAAGAGGGAAATTTTGGTTAAAAATTTTTTCTGAATTGAAAGAGTTCATTTTTTTATTTTTAACATTTTTATTGAGTTTAAGGGAAACCTTTTTTATAAACCATTTTTTTCTGAATTGAAAGAGGGCATTTTTTTATTTTTAACATTTTTATAGAGTTGGAAGGGATGAAAGTTTGGTTTTAAATTTGTTTTGAATTGAAAGAGGTCTCTTTTTTGTTTTTATCAGTTTTATTGAGTTGGATGGGATGAAATTTGGTTGATTTTTCGCTTTTTGAATTGGAAGAGGCCATTCACAAAAAAAAAAACATTTTTATTGAGTTTAAACCTTTTTTATCGTCAACTTTTCTGAATTAAAAGAGGGAAATTTTTTACATATTTTTCAACATTTTTATAGAGTTGGAAGGGAGGAAATTTTGGTTTTCAATTTGTTCTGAATTGAAAGAGGTCCCTTTTTTGTTTTTATCATTTTTATTGAGTTCTCAGAGACGAAATTTGGGTTATTTATTTATTTATTTTTAATTGGATGAGGCCGTTTTTTCTTTTTTACATTTTTATTGAGTTGAAAGGGTACATTTCGGTATTCAAGTTTTTTTAAATTGAAAGAGGCACTTTTTTGTTTTGAACATATTTATAAAGTTCGAAGGGATGACATTTTTGGTATTATTTGTTTTTCTGAATTCTGCAGGCCACTTTTTTGTTTTTAACATGTATGTTGAGTGCGAGGTTTCAAATTTTGTATTTTCAAAATTCAGATTTATATTTTTTAACCAGAAACCTTTGAACTTTTCAATGTAGAAACATTTTTAATTGTGCAGTTCAATGGGATTCAAATTAAAATTGTACAATTGGAAAGTGCTGAAAAGCTTCCATTTTACACGTGTAAATTATTGAGTGTTTCAATTAAAAAATTCCGAATTAAAAATTTGTCAAGCTTCAATTTTAAAAGTTTAAAATTCAAAAGGGTTCCACTTTAAGTGCTTTAATTTGCAGTTTAATTTTGTTTACTTGAAATGAACAAATTTCAAGGTGGCCGCTTGAAACTTCGAAAATCCTTCACTTTAAAAATTTTCCATTTTAGATTTTAATTTTTAAGCTTACATTTTAATTAAAAGAATTTTTTAATGCAGTTTTAAAGATTTGAACAATTAAAAATTAGAAGCGTTTGAAATCGAAGATTCCGGATAAAAAATATTTTTAGTTGATCAACTTTGTATATAAATCAATTAATGATTTTTAAAATTGAACTGTACTTTTAGGATTAAAAATTGAATAATAATTGATTTTACAAGACAATTCGGAATCATTTCACAATTTTAGAATTTCCAGATTTTAACGTTACAAATTAAACTGTTTCAATTGGAAAGTCTTATTAGTTAAACAACTGTAAACGGCCGATTGAAACTTTATAAAATATGATCAATTTTAAAATAACTTCAAAATAATATATTCATAATAGAGGATTTTATTAAATTTCAAATATCTGACTACTCATTTAAAATCAGTAATTATAAATCAAATATTCAAAAACAAAATAACTAAACTTTAAACGTTACATTTGTAATTTTTCTATTTAAAAACACTTAATGTGTAAGTCAAGTTGTTGAATTTTGTTAGAAGTTTTTAAAAAATTCACAATTATTAAAAAATCCGGCTATTCGTATCGAAATTTCGGTGCCTCATTCAAGAGATTATTCAAAAACATTTAGAAAGATTAACAAAATTGTCAAAAATGAATGTAGAAGATTTTAAGGATTTTTTTTGTTTGACAGGATTTTAAAAATATTTTAGGGGAAATTTGTATCATTTTAAAAGATGTTCAGAAGTTCTGCAAAAATTTCAAAAATAGTTTAAAATGTGAGAAAATGTAAAACTACATGTATATTTTTCGAAATTTCGAAATAAAATTTTGAAGCGTTTGAAGAATTTTTAAACTATTTAAAATAAAACTGATGTAACTTTTAATTTAAGAAGTGTTCAGCTTATAAAAAATTTAACTGTTCAATTTTTAATATTTCTAGCTTAAAATTGATCAAAATGATATAATTTTGAATATTCTGAAATTTAATGATTATAGAGCGTGTAAATTATTAAGCATTTGAATACAACATTTTTTAATTAAAAACCTTTCAAAGTTTAACAAAGGGAATTTTTTCTTTGATTAAAACGGCCACCCTGAAATTTCCAGTTTCAAGAGTTTTAATTGAAAAAGCCTCATTAATTTTGATTTTTCGATAGCCACAGAACAAACAGAAGACCAGTTGTGCGACGAGATTCAAAAGGCTCACGTGATATGCGTGGTTTACTCTGTCGAAGATGAAGATACACTCGACAGAGCTTCCTCCTATTGGTTACCCCTCGTCAGAAAATGTTCTACAACAAATCGCTGCCCAGTTGTACTCGTAGGAAACAAAATCGATCTTGTCGACTACTCAACTATCGAGGTAAATTAATACATTCTATTAATCATTACATTCTACTTAACTATAAAGCAGATGCGGTGGAACCCTAGGCCCTAGCGGGCACAGGGACAATACCCCCCCCCCCAGAAATCGACCAGAGAGGGGCAAAGTATTGATTTGCCCCCCTCTGAAATTGAATGATTGAATTCACCGGATCGTTTGATTTTTTCAATAATCTAATTATTTGGAAATATTTGCGAAATACTTTTGAAATATTTGGTAATATTTGTGAAATTATTGAAATCTTTGGGGAATCATTGACATCTTTGTACAATCTTTGAAATCTTTATGAAATCTTTGGAAATCTTTGCAATACATTTGAAATATTTTGGAAATATTTGATGATATTTGTGAAATATTTTAAATCTTGGGAAAGTTTTGCGAAATATTTGATATATTTGTGAAGTATTTGGTAATATTTGTGAAATTATGGAAATCTTCGGGAACTCATTGAAATCTTTGTGCAATCTTTGAAATCTAACTAAAATCTTTGTGAACTACTTGAAAATATTTCTGAAATCTTTGGAAATATTTGCAAAACATTTGATAATATTTTGTGCAATATTTGAAATCTTTGGAAATCTCTGCGAAAAATTTCAAATATTGTTGAAATATTTGAAATCTGAAATATTTTAAAATATTTCATAATATTTGTGAAATTATTAAAATCTTCGAGAAATCATTGAAATCTTTGTGCAGTCTTTGAAATCGAACTAAAATATTTGCGAAATATTTGAAATCTTTGTGAAGTCTTTGGAAATCGTTGTGAAACATTTGAAATATTTTATAATATTTTATAATATTTATAAAATATTTGAAATCTTTGGAAATTTGTGCGAAATATTTTAAATATTTGATAATATTTGTGGAATATTTGATAATATTTGTGAATTATTTGATAATATTTGTGAAATTATTGAAATTTTTGGGAAATCATTGAAATCTTTGTGCAATCTTTGAAACCTAACTGAAATATTTTGCAACTATTTGAAATCTTTGTGAAATCTTTGGAAATCTTTGTGAAACATTTGATAATATTTGTGAAATATTTGAAATCCTTGGAAATCTTTGATTTGAAATATTTGATAATATTGATCAAATATTTGGTAATATTTGTGAAATTATTACAATCTTCGGAAAAACATTGAAATATTTGTGCAATCTTTGAAATCTAACTAAAATCTTTGCGAAATATTTGATAATATTTGTGAAATTATTGAAATCTTTGTTAAATCTTTGGGAAATCATTGACATCTTTGTGCACTCTATTTGAAAATTTTGTGAAATAATTGATATATTTATCAAGTCTTTTAAGGCTATTCAAAATCTTCGTGAAATATTTGTGAAATTTTTGAAATCTTTGAGAAATCATTGTAATCTTTGTGCACTCTTGGTAATATATCTGAAAACTTTGCGAAATATTTGAAATATTTCTGAAATCTTTGGTAATCTTTGCGAAAAATTTGATAATATTTGTGAAATCTTTGTGAAATCATTTAAGCCTTTTTGTGAAATCTTTCAAATCCATCCGAAATCTTTGCCAAATATTTTAAATCTTTGCGAAATTACTGAAATCTTTGGGTAATCATTGAAATCTTCGTGAAATATTTTTAAAATATTTGATAATATTTGTGAATGTATTGAAATCTTTGTGAAACCATTGAAGTCTTTGTCAAATATTTCAAATCTATCCGAAATCTTTACTAAATATGTTAAATCTTCGAGAAATCACTGAAATCTTTGTGCAATCTTTGAAATCTATCGGAAATCTTTGTGAAATAATTCGAGTTTTCGTGAAATCTTTTAAATCCATCCGAAACCTTTGCTAAATATTTTAAATCTTTGGGAAATTACTGAAATCTTTGTGAAATCTTTGGGAAATCATTTAAATCTTCGTGAAATCTTTCTGAAATCTTTGTGAAATAATTGAAGTCTTTGTGAAATCTTTCCGAAATCTTTGTGAAATTTTTTTAATTTATGGAAAGTCATTTAAATCTTCGTGAAATCTGTAGAATTCTTTGCGAAATATTTAAAATATTTTTGAAATCTTTGGTAATATTTGAGAAAATGAAATCTTTGGAAAATCATTCAACTCTTTGTGAAATTTTATAAATCTATCCGAAATCTCTGCTAAATATTTGAAATCCTTGCGAAATCTTTGTGAAATCTTTGCGAAATTATTGAAATTTTTGTGAAATCTTTGAAATCTATCAGAAATCTTTGTGAAATAATTGAAGTCTTTGTGAAATCTTATAAATCTGTCCGAATTTTTTCTGAAATCTTTGGGAAATCATTGAAATCTTTCAAATCTGTCGGAAATCTTTGCGGAACCTTCAAAATTGTTGCGAAATCTTTGGGGAATTAATAAAATATTTGTACAATCTTTGAACTCTACCTGAATCTTTACGAAATTTTGTAAATCCTTATGAAGTCTTTCCGAAATCTTTGCGAAATATTTTTGAAATATTTGGTAATATTTGTGAAATTTTTGGAAAATCATTGAAATCTTTGTGAAGTATTTGGCAATATTAATTTTATACCAGTATTTATTATTTATTATTATTCATTATATACTATTTATTGTTTATTTATATATTAATTATTTTTCTAAAATTTTCACATAGCATAATATTATTGTACTATGTACAAACTGTGCCATTTAATATTACAAGTCCATGCCCCTGCCCCCACCTAGAAAAAAGGCTCCGCCGCTTCTGCTCTAAAGTAATTTTTTTTTCATTTAATTTTCAACATTTTCAGGCTGTCTATCCAATAATGAAAGATTTTTCCGAAATCGAAAGCTGTATAGAGGTAATGCTACAATTTTCAAAAATTAATCATTCCAATCATTATCGAAGTTTTTCTCATAATCGCATTATTTCTCAGTGTTCTGCTAAGACGTTGCAAAACATCTCGGAGATGTTCTACTATGCACAAAAAGCGGTATTGCACCCCACAACTCCTTTGTATAATTACGATACACAAGAGGTTCGTAAAAATATTCTACATGCTTCATAAATTTTTATTGTTAATTGTTATCTGGCCTCGGACTCACCACAATATTGACATTATTTCACACTTTTTTAAGCCATGACTCTGTTATGCTACTATTTCAAAAAAGTGACATTAAATACACTATTTTCTCACAATTTTCCGCTAATAGTTGATATTTTAACCGAGAAAAAGTTTTCATTTTAAATCGAAAAGAGTTAAATTGAACCAAAAAGGACGAATTTTTTAGTCAAATAATTAAATCCTCAGCCAAAACAGATTAATTTTCAACCAAACAGTTGCATTTTCAACCAAAAAGATTAGCTTTCTACAATATAGTAGAATTTTTAACCAAATAGTTCAATTTTTAACCAACAAGATGAATTTTCGACACAGAAGATTAATTCTTTACCAAAAAATATGAATTCTCAACAAAGTACATGCATTTTTAACCAAATAGTTGAATTTTCAACTTACTAAGAAGGTTAATTTCCTACAAAAAAAATACGAATTTCCAACAAAATACGTAACTTTCTTACGAAATAGTTGAGTTTTCAATAAATTACATACATTTTCAACTAAATAACTTGAACAGTGAATTTAATGTAAGTCCAAATTTGATTAATTTTTAGTTTATATTTTTTTCGTTCTTAAAATTTGCAAACTAAATAGTTGAATTGTTCAACCTTCAACCAAGGAGTTGAATTTTCAACGAAAAATGTAAAAGTTGATGTTTAAAAAAATATATTTTAATTTCAAATTTTAAAAAGTTGGATTTAACCAACAAAAACGACTTTTTAATCAAACTGTAGCATTATTAACCAAAAAAATTCATATTTTACCAGAATAGATGATTTTTTAACAACATATACAAATTTTCAACCAAATAGTTAAATTTTCTACCAGATTGTTGAATTCTCAAGCCAAAAATAGAAATTTTCTACAAAACAGTTCAATTTTAAACAAAAAATTTAATTTTTAACTGAAACAGATTAATTTTCAACCTGACAGTAGCATTTTTAACCAAAAAATATGAAATTCTTACAGAAAGAGATAAATTTTCAAACTAAAAAGGTGAATGTTAAAAAAATTGTTGATTTTTTCAACCAAAACAAGGTTTGTTAGTGAAGAAAAAAAATCCTATCAAATTGTTTAATTTTCATCCAAATATTAAAATTTTCTACGAAATTGTTGAATTTTCCAGCCAAAAATACGATTTTCTACAAAACAGATGAATTTTCTACAAAATAGTTAAATTTCCAACCGGAACAGATTAATTTTTAACCGGACTAAATAGATCATTTTTCAGCAAAAAAATGTAAAATTGGATACTTCGACAAAGAAAGATTTCAATTTCAAATAAAAAATAGTTGTATTTAACCAACAGAAACAAATTTTTAAGAAAGTACTTGATTTATCATCAAATCAGATTAACTTCTATTCAAAAAGTTGAATTTTTAACCCAAAAAATGGTATTCTACCAGAAAAGACGAACTTTCAACCAAATATTAAATTTTTCTAACAAATTGTTGAATTTTTGTGACAAAAATACAAATTTTCTACAAAACAGTTGAATTTTCATCAAAAAAATTTCATTTTCAACAGAAGCAGGTTATTTTCTAACCAAAAAGTTGCATATTCACCCAGAAAATTTATATTCTACCAGAAAAGACGAATTTTCAACAAAATACATCAATTATCAACTGAATAGTTAAATTTTCTACCAAATTTTTAAATTCTCATACCGAAAATACAATTTTTCTACGAAACAGTTGAATTTTCAACAAAAAATTTAATTTTTGACTGAAATAGAATAATTTTCAACCTGATAGTTGCATTTTTGACCATAAAATTTATATTCTGCCGAGAAGACGAATTTTCAACAAAATATTTAAATTTTCTACCAAATTGTTGAATTTTTGAGACAAAAATACAAGTTTTCTACAAAACAGTTGAATTTTCAACAAAAAATATAATTTTCAATCGAATCAGATTAATTTTTAACCAGATAGAAGCATTTTTAACCAAAAAAATTGGTATTTTTCCAGAAAAGACGAATTTTCAACTAAAAAGTTCAATTTTCTACCAAGTTGTTTAATTTTCAACAACAATAAAATTTGTCAAACGAAACAAATTTATTTTCAATCAGACAGTTGCATTTTTAACCAAAAAATTGATATTCTACCGAAAAAGACGAATTTTCTACAAAATACACAAATTTTCAACCATACATTCAAGTTTTCTACAAAATGGTTAAATTTTCAAGCCAAAAATATTAATTTTCTATAGAACAATTGAATTTTTAACAAAAAAAATTCATTTTCAACAGAAAGAGATTCTTTTTCAACCAGAAGGTTTCATTTTTACCCAGAAATTTTGATATTCTACTAGAAAAGACGAATTTTCAACAAAATACATAAATTTTCAACCAAATAGTTGAATTTTATACTCGTTTGTTACATTTTTGAGCCGAAAACTCGAATTTTCTACAAAATACTTGATTTTTCAACAAAAAATGTAATTTTCTACCGAAACACATTAATTTTTAACCAGGCGGTTGCATTTTAACCAACTAATTTATATTCTGCCAGAAAAGACGAGTTTTCAACAAAATACATAAATTTTCAGCCAAATAGTTACATTTCATACCAAATTATTAACTTTTCGAGCTAAAAATACGAATTTTCTATAAAACAGTTGACTTGTTACAAAAAATTGAGTTTTCAACCAAAAAATACGAATTTTAAACAAAATAGTTAAATCCTCAAACAAAATAGATTAATTTTCAACCAATCAGTTGAATTTTCAACTATAAAGGATGAATTTTCAACCAAAATAAATAAATAATTAGGAATTTGGATCATTTATACACTAAAGAATAACTTTTTAAATAAACATTGAAGTTCTATCTTTAATACTTTGAACATTCCGCTTAAAAAATAAAGTTAATTTTCCCTTGCATACTTTTTAATTTTGAATTCGCACTACACATAAGTGTAATACTTAAAAGATTTCATGACTATTTAAACACTGTTTTACCACTTTTTTTTCTTCATGTTAATCGCACTATTTACACTATTTTTGATCTCTGAAGTGAGTCCGAGGCGTGTAATATATTTACTAATATTCTAATTTTTTCGACAGCTCACTGAAGAATGTCAGACTGCATTGAAGAGAATATTCAAAGTGAGTATTTCACTTATCTTCATGGTATCTACCGTACCTGGAAATCCTGAAATTTTCAGAGAATTTTTATATAACTTTTAAAACTTGGAAATGCCAGGGCATTTTTTATAAAGTCTGGAAATTTTCTCGAGAGCGTGCCTAATTTGTTTAAATTGCAATATAAAATTGATTAACAATGATTTATTATTTGTAAAACTAGCTTTCTGTTGCTGTATTTAACTATTTTGTTGCAAATCATCCTTTTTTTGGTTTTAAATTAATTTTTTAAACTGAAAATTTATCTGTGACAGTTGAATATTCCATTATTTTAGTTGAAAATTCAACTCTTTGGATGAACATTAATTTTTTAAACTAAATATTTAACTATTCAGTTTTTGGTTGAAAAGTTATCTTCTTAGCTGAAAATTCGCCTTTTTGGTGGAAATTAAAATTCTTATTTGAAAATTAATCTTTTTGGTTGAAAATTCAGTTATTCTAGTTAAAGATTCATTATTTTTTAAGTTTAAAATTCATCACTTTATTTGAAAATACAACTATTTTTTTGAAAATTAGATTTTTGTTGTTGAAAGTGATTATTTTTTAACTGAAAATGTATTTATTATAATTCAATATTCCATAATTTTAGTTCAAAAATTCATCTCTTTAAGTTGAACATACATTTTTTAAACTAAAAATTTAACTATTCAATTTTTAATTGACAATTTATCTTTTTTTAGATGAAAATTCGTCTTTTTTTGTATTCAATTTTTAATTTAAAAAAACTGTTAAATTAACCAAAAATACGAATTTTTGAGCAAAATAATTGAATTTTCAACTGAACAAGATCAATTTTCTAGCGAAAATGAAACAACTACATTTTTAGTAAAAAAAATTGTTTTTAACAACAAAAAATTTTAACGAAAGAAATGAACTTTCAATTAAAACGATGCATCTTTAATTAAAAAATTAATTTTTAACCAAATAATTGAATTTTTAACCCAGAAGATGAATTTTCAGCACAAAAAAAAAACAAATTTCAACAAAATATACCAATTTTCAACAAAGAATAGAATAGTTTAATTTCAAGACAGAGAAATAAGTTTTTAACAAAATAAAATAAAATTTTAAAGATATAATCAAATTTTTAACTAAAGAGATTAAATGCCCATCAAAAATAAAATTTCGATGAAAAATGGAATAGTTAATTTTTTTATTAAAAAAAAACTAATTTTCAAATTAACAAAAAAAATTTTAACCAAGGAAATGAAACTTCAAACGTAAAGATTAATTTTCTACCGAAAAAGAATAACTTTTAACAAAATACATGAATTTTCAACCAAATATTTTACTTCTTAATACAATTTTCAACCTGATAGTTGAATTTTCAAACAAAAAGTGTAATTTGCTACCAAAAAAGACAAATGTTGAATAAAATAAATGAATTTTTTACTAAAAAATATATATTTTTAACCGAAAGAAAAATAACTTAATTTTAAGTTAGAAAAATAAGTTTTCAACCAAATAAAATAAATGTTCAGTGAAATACTTGAATCTTCAACCAAACAAATGAATTTTCTACCAAAAAGATTAAATGTCTAGAAGAAAAAGTCATCAAAAAATTTAGTTAAATTTTTTGTTTAAAAAATTAATTTTCCATATTTTCAACCAAAGAAATGAACTTTCAACCAAAAAGATTAATTTTCTACCAAAAAGAATGACTTAAAAAAACAAAACATGAATTTTCAATCAAAAGAGTGAATTATTCTTAATTTTCTACTACAAAAGACAAAGTTTCAACTTAATACAGAAATTTTCAACCAAATAGTTCAATTTTCAACTGAAAAAGTTAAGTATTTAATCAAACATGGAATAGTTAAATATTAATTTAAAAAAAGGTTAATAGAGAGCCTTTAGAAAATTAGAATCAGATTCAAATAGTCGAATTTAATTTTATATTGATAAATCGTTCAGCCGGACATACCTTGAAAATACATTTATTATGTTTTTCAAATGTTGAAAAAATATTTAAAGTACGGTGTCAGATTATTACACACGCGTCGAGTCATATTTTGCCAATGAAAAAAAATAATGTAAAATCCATAACAAAATTTTGAAAAATAAACAGATTTTATTCCTCAAGAAAGAGTAAAATGCGCGCAATGTTCTACTATTTAAAATTCAATGACAATATTTAATTGTTGTTTCTTTGTACAGATTTGTGATTTGGACAACGACGGGCTTTTGAGTGATATGGAACTGAACGCGTTTCAACAGTGGTGTTTCAACACTCCTTTACAACCTCAAGTCCTCGAGGACGTTAAGGCTGTCCTCTCGAAAAATATACAAGACGGCATTTACAAAGGCTGTGTCACATTAAAAGGATTTATGTACTTGCAATGTTTATTTATTCAACGTGGACGAAACGAGACGACCTGGGCAGTTTTAAGGAAATTCGGATATGATAATGACCTCCAGATGGCAAAAGATTATATAAACCCACTGTAAGTTTTATTTTATTTCTATCCAATTTTAATTTTATATTTCAGATACAAATCTTAAATTTATTTATTTTAAACAAAAAAAAGGACTTTTCTACCATATAACATGATTTTTTAACAAAAGACTTGCATTTTTAAAAAAATATTGAAATTTTCAACAAAATAATAAAATTCTCAACAAAATACTGGAATTTTTAACAAAATAATTGAGTTATCCACAAAATCATTGAATTTTCACCCTAAAAACATGAATTTTCAATCTAAAAACAAGAATTTTCAACAAAAAGATGCATTAGTTGATATTTCAACAAAACAAATATGAAATTTCGTAGAAAAAATTAATTTTAAAACCACAAAGACGAATTTTTAACAAATAAAGATTTTTCAGTCATGAAGAAAAAAGTTTACCTAAACTGTTGAACTTTCAATCCAAAAGACGAGTTTTCCATGTAAAAATTGAATTTTCAATTAGAAAATATGAATTTTCAGCAAAAAAATTAATTTTCAACAAAAGTAGGTCAATTTTTAACGAAAGAGATAAACCAGTTGAATTTTCAGTTAAAAAAGATCAATTTTCAACAAAATATTTAAACTTTCAACCAAAAAGATGAATGAAAAAATAAAATAGTTGAATCCTCAAACAAAAAAGATTAATATTCAAACAAACCTTTGCACTTTTATCCAAGAAAGATGGAATTTCTACTAAAACAGATGAATTTTTAAATCAAAAAGACAGATTTGGAAAAGATTTAATGTTCATCCAAAACAGATTTTAATTTGACTTTCCAACATTTAAATATGAGTTTTGAATAAGAAGAAAATTTTCTTCGAAGATACTTGAATTTTCAACAAAACAGTTGAATTTTTAACCAAAAAGAATGACTTTTTAACCAAATTATTGAATCTTCAACCAAATAGTTACTTTGTTATCCAAGAAGAGTGAAATTTCTACTAAAACAGATGAATTTTCAAATCAAGAAATCAAATTTAAAAAAAATTGAATTGTCACCCAAAAAAGATTTTAGTTTGACTATTCAACATTAAAATATGAATTTTGAACAATAAGTCAATTTTCTACGAAGATACTGATTTTTCAACCCAAAAAGACGAATTTTCAACAACACAGTTGAATTTTCAACCAAAAAGAATGACTTTTTAACAAAATTATTGAATCTTCAACCAAATAGTTGTATTTTTATCCAAAAAAGATGAAATGTCTTCTAAAACAAATGAATTTTTAAATTAAAAAATCAATATTTAAAAAAAAAATGTGAATTTTCATGAAAAAAAGATTTTATTTCGACTATTCAACATTAAAATATGGGTTTTAAACAAGAATTCAAGTTTCTATGAACATGCTTGATTTTTCAACCCAAAAAGACGAATTATCAACAACACAGTTGAATTTTTAACCAAAAAGAATGACTTTTTAACAAAATTATTGAATCTTCTACCAGATAGTTGCATTTTTGTCCAGGAAAGATGAAAATTTTACTAAAACAGATGAATTTTTAAATTAAGTAAACCAATTTTCAAATAAATAGTTGCATTTTCATCCAAGAAAAAAATTTCAAAGATTTGAAACGATTTCAAAAGGTTTCACAACATTTAAAAAGATTTCAAAAGATTTCAGTATGATTTAAAATAATTCAATGATTTCAACGAATAAAAAAGATTTTAAAAACAAGGATTTAAGAAAATTTTTAAAAAGATTTGACAAAAATTTCACCAAAAATTCCCAAAAATTTCGAACATTTCATAAAGATTGCAAGGAATACAACAAATTAAAAAAGGCATGTACGCCAGACTTAAAATATTTCACAACAATTTCACAAAGCTTTTAAAACTTTTCAAAAGATTTAAAGGATTTCAAAGATTTTAAAAAGGGTACAGTACACCAGATTTAGAAGATTTTAAAACTTTTCACAGGTTTGAAACGATTTCAAAAGGTTTCAAAACGTTTTAGAAGATTTTGAAAGATTTCACTGAGATTTCAAATAATTCAATGATCTTAACGAATAAAAAAGATTTCATAAACAAGGATTTAAGAAAAATTTCCAAAAAATTTTCAAACGATTTCACAAGTATTTCAAAAGATTTCATAAATATTTCAAAAGATTTGACTAAGATTTCGAACATTTTATAAAGATTGCAAGGATTTCAAAGGTTTTAAAAAGGCGTGTACACCAGATTTAAAAGATTTCAAAGACTTTAAAGATTTTAAAAATGGTATAGTCAAAAGATTCAATATATTGATTGAATATGACGGGCTGAGAGTAAGAGCGGTGCAAAATAAGTTGCAGAAGAGAAGCGGTTTAAGTTTTCGTGTCAACGCAAAGAAGACTTGAAAAAAGAATGGGAGTGAAAACGGAATGAATGAGCGTCAGAGTAGAAGCGAACTGAAATTATTCCGCGGGGAAAAACGGTTTTGGACTTCAACCCGCTTTGGCTCCCAGTCCGAACTCAACCCGCTTTTACTCACAGTCCCAACCCATGCAGAACATGGGAATTTTCGGCCCCCACCACTTTCCCATCTGGGAGCGACACACGCAAACGTAGCGTGTCGGTGAGTCGGCTCTGTTACATGCTGTGTAGACCAGCTTCGTGTAAAGCCGAAAATGCACGAGCAAGTATTCGCGACGAAAACAATTGAACAGTGAAAACAAAATACGGTAGCACGTGTTAGAAAATCCGAACACGTTATGAGGGAGGAGGGGGGACTCGATTTTTTCCTCGCCTTTCCCACAGGCTTTCGTTCCAGCGTGCGAATTATATAATTGTCAATATTTGGGTGTTCGTGATGTACAATGACACCCAGCCATTTGAATTTGCAATCTATTCTTTTTACTTTCTCATTTTAATGAAAAGGTTGGTTTTATGTAAAATTTGACATAGTCGGTTTTTACCAAATCTCTACGTTTTGAGACACCCTGAGTCAGAAAAAACGATTTTTACGAAGGTATCTGTGCATCTGCCGGACGGATCAGATTGGATTGAGCTTTGTCACACTATTTTAGGCCTGAGAAGGACCAGTTTGTTGTCCAGCTATTTTGGATCAAAATTCAAAAAGTTAGAGCATTTTCAAAATTTTTGCGAACATTTTTTTTCAATTTAAAAATTCCATGTACGGCTATTCGTAGTACTCAAAAATTCGAACAATTTATCTGCACGACTTTTTTCGATAAAAACCAAATTATTGGAGTTATAGTATTTTCACAATCCAAAAATTAGAACTCAAATGAACATTTTAATCCAAACAACGCATGATATGGAAAAAAAAGTCAAGGGAGGAAAAATATGTTTTTTTACAGTTCTGCAAGATTATCATAACAACTCTTTGAATTTTCTTGAAAAATCGAAAATTCTAATTTGGATCGTGCAAAAAATGAAAAATTCAAATTTTGATCGTACAAAAAATGAAAAATTCCATTTTGTGTCAAACTATGCAAGATACGAAAAAAGATAAAAACACAAAAATTGGGCACCCAAAAATTGTCTACAAATTCGTTATTACTCACTTTTTGATTTAGCACGTAGTTTTTGTTTTATTCGTAAAAAACGACGTTAACAAAACATCAAATTTTTGGACAAACGACACAAGCTACAAAAAAAAAAAAGACAAAAGTTGTTCACCCAAATAAGAGCCACAAATTTCGCATTAATCATATTTTGACGAGACGCGTAGTTTTTGATTTAATCTTAAAAAATGATATTAAAAATAAACAAATTAATTTTTTGCAAAATAAAACACAAGATACAATAAAATGTTTAACAACAAAATTTTCTTCAAATTAGGTCTAAAAATTTGCTTTTAAGCTTTTTTTTCTCACGAGAAACGTGATGAGATTGTATTCGTTGAAGCCGAAAAAGCTTTAACAAAAGAGAACTCACAATCACTAAATTTCAGTTGTTGATGGTTTGCATTATGAGAATTAATCCGGTTTTGAGAACTTGTGGAGCGGGGCGAAAAACGAAGCGTTACAACCCTACAATATTGTTTGAACTCTCTGTGCTTCGCCACGCTCTACAAGTACTGAAAACCTATACTAGTTTTTTTAATCATTAAAATCTTTAATTATGTAAGTTATACTTGATATAAATATTATTATAATGAATATTATTATAATTATTATACTATTATTAATGTATACAGAGTACTCTCTCTATTTAAAATTTCTCCACGGTTTTTTGTCCCACGATTGACCCTGGGGCAGAATCAAGGAAAAATATTCTAAAAATATGTTCATTCGTTATTAAAATGCTACAAAGACTTACCTTTAAAATTGCTTTGTCCTTTTAAAATCATGATATATTTCTTTACAAAATAAATTTTGTTAAATTTATTTTACAATTGAAATAAAATTGTAAAAAATAAATTTTGTAATATTGAGATAAGTATTTTAAAACATTAAAGGCTTTGTAAAGTTTTAATATATTAAGAAAGTATATGAGGTCAAGTTAGTAACTTTTCGGCTTTTTCTCCTAAAATCCGCAAAATTTTAATTAGAGTCTAAAATAGATTGAAAAGAAAGGTAATTATCAGAGAAAGATTTGAAAATTATTTTTTTTTTCAGCTGAAAATTAAAATATACCCTTTCTGGTTGAAAAATTATATTTTTCAGTTGACAAATGCAACTATCTGGTTGTAAATTCATGTATTTTTTGTAAATTAGTCTTTTTTGTTAAAATATTATTCTTCTTGCTTGAAGATGGTTCCATCTTTACCAATTTTGTTAGAAATCCTTTTATTTTGTTGTTAAAAATTAATTTTTAATGAATATTTAATTATTCCGTTTTTTAAACTTTTCTTTTTTGGTTAAAATTCATTTCTTTCATGCAAACTGAATTCATTTGTTGAAAAATGACTTTACTTTTGTTCACAATTAATTTTTTGAAATGATAATGTAACTATGCCATTTTGGTTGAAACTTAGTTTTTTTCAATCACAAATTCGTCTTTTTGATTGAAAATTCATCTTTTCGGTGGAAAAATCAATTTTTTGGTTAAAATTTTTAATATTTTTTTAAACTTCGTTCTTTTTTTAATCATTTTTGTTTTCACTAAAAATGTTACTATGACATTCTTGGTTGAAAATTCACCTATTTGATGGAAAATTCCTTTTTTTTCGTTGGTTGCAAATTAATTTCGTTGGAATTTCGTCTTTTTTTCGAAAACTATTCGTTTGAAAATTCCTTTTCTTGGTTGCAAATTCATTGTTTTCCATTCAATTTGTTTGGTTGAAATGTGAATATTTTGCTAAAACTTCGTTCTTTTATCACCTTTTTTACCGAAAATGTAACGATTCAATTTTTGGTTAAAAACTTATCTTTTTTAATTGCAAATTCAACTATGGGGTTAAAAATTCATTTTTTGGTAGAATATTACTCTTGTTGTTTGTGCATTCATTTCTTTGTTCAAAAATTTAACTATTCAGCTGTCAATTCGATCGTTTTTTTGTTTTGTTTAAATTTAATTTTTTGAATTGAAAATTTAACTGTTCCATTTTTGGTTGAAAATTTATATTTTGTAGTTGAAAATTCATGTATTTCTTTGAAAATTAAACTATTTGGTCGAAACTTAAATTTTTTGTCTGAGAATGTGTCTATACTCCATTTTTGGTTGAATACTTATTTTTTTAAGTTTAAATATTCATTTTTAAAGTCGAAAAATTTACAATTTTGTTCTTGATTTGAAAATTTGTCTTTTTTAGTTGAAAATTCATCTTTTTAGTAGTAGAATATTATTCTTGTTTGAAAATCCATCTATTTTGGTTAAAAATTCATTTTTTTTGGTTGATAATTTAACTATTTTGTTGAAAATTTGTTGCTTTTTTTTATCGAAAGTTGAATTTTCTCAGTTTAAAATTCATGTTCTTTGTTATTAAATTATTCTTCCTGTTTAAAAAGTCATCTATTTTAATTAAGAATTTATTAATTTGTTTGAAAATGCATCTATTATGTAAACCTTCTGTTTTTTTGTGTTAAAAATTATTTTTTTAGATAAAGATTAAACATTCCATTTTCCGTTAAAAATGTATCTTTTTAGTAGAAGATTCAAGTATATGGTTGAAAGTTTATGTATTTTGTTTTAAATTAAGCTGTTTTGCTGAAATAATGTTTTTTTGTTGCTGTAAATTTATTTTTTAA
>CAKNXH010056072.1:0-17417 GCA_932178445.1 Andricus quercusramuli | reverse complement strand
ACATGATTTTTTTTTCCTAAAAATGTAACTTTTCGAATTTTCATTAGAAATTTATCTTTTGAATATGAAAATTAAACTATTTGGTAAAAAAATGATGTTTTTCGTGGACAATGCGTCTTCTTCAGATAAAATAAATTTTCTTTGTTGGGAATTTATAATTTTTCGTTTAAAATCAATTTTTATATATGAAAGTTAGTAAATTACTCTGTTCCATTTTTGGTTAAAAACTGAAGTATTTGGTCAAAAAATCAAATAATTTGTTAAAAATTTTAGTTTTTTGATGAAAAAATAATTTTTTTGTTATTGACGATTTATAATTTTAGGTGAAAATCCATATTTAAGTTGTAATTTCACTTCTTTTTAAATAAGCAATATTTTTTTTAACTGAAAATATATTAACGAAGAGGTTCAACTATATTTTTTATAAGTTATTTCACGCGATGATGAATTATAGAATAATCATTCTGTTTATTTCCTTCTAGTATGGATTTTTAGTAAGTAACCTTTCAAAATGAAAAAATAATTTGCATAAATGTTACGGATCCTAGAATCTTTCAAATTCCTCATTAATAATAACACGAAGAATCTATGAAACCAATTATAAAAAAATATGAGCAAATCAAAATTCTATTTTGCAAAAGAATTAATTAAAAAACTTATCTCTGTTTACTGAAACTAAAAAAATGCATTTAATAGTAAAAAAAAATACGATTTAGGCAGATATTAAAGAATAAATTTTATTTTCACATAAAATTAAAAAAAAAAAATTGGATAATAATCAGGATGATAATAATATAAAATTTTCGACTTCTTCCAGATGAAGAAGGAGCTTCTAGAATCAATTAAAACAAGATTTCAATTTTTCGAGGCTTGTGGTCTAAAAGAAAGAGTTTTGGTCGATAAGTTTCAAACCGAGCTAAGCGATAAAAAAATCTTTTAAACTTCATATTTTCTCTACTATAAAAATAAATAGCCAAATTAAAAAAAATTGATGATTCAAAGGTCAGTTTGAACCCATTGTTCTAACTGCAAAGTTATTGCCTGGCCGATCTTGAATTGGAATTTTCTAGATTCTTTTCCTTGTACAGACTACTTACGTTTCATATTTTGCTCATAAAATAAAAAATGTTTTTTTTTTTCAACAGAAATATGTATCATGTGATATTCTATATTTGCGAAATTGAATAATACTAGAAATTTCCAATTCATCAGTCAGTAGCAACAGAAAGATAGTACATGCATAGAAAAAAATTTTTTCAGGTACAGAAAGTAATAAAGATTAATGAAAGGAAAGAAAGCAATTAATGTTCGAATCTTAGTTCGATAGCAAAAGAGCTTCAGTGTCAATTCCACTACTGATAATAGAAGAAAAAAGAGAAGAAAGCTCTGAAACACAAATTTTTTGCAAATAATTTTTCAGTTTATAATGCCGTACCTGCAGAGTTGATCTCGGAGGTGGAATCGCTCCTTGAGACGTCGCCGAATTTTTCTGAAATCATATTATCTTTCTACTTTAATTTTATTTTTACTAAGAGAAAACGAAAATATTTTAATCTGCCAAACTTGGAACCCGCACAAATCATCATGACCAAAATCAATCAAAATCCGGAACGTTTTTGAACAAATATGTGATGCGATAAAAATCTTTTCCTGATTCATAAATTCCTAAAATTGTATGCGCTTCAAGACAAAACTAGCATCTCATAATTACTCAAAAATTAGTCGCACCTGAATACCCAAGCATGATTTCCTCATTCCACTTCCAAAGAAAGTGAATTTCTCGGAATTCCAAGCTGGCAAAAATACTAAAGCATCGTTCCTTGACCATCTTGCGATTTTATCGATCATGTAAATCAGACCAATCCAATAAAGAAACAAACTCACCAGCTGTGCCAACTTCGCCTTGAAGTCAGCAGGATAGTTCTCGCTTTCGAGAGATTCCGTTTTAGAAACAACACCTGAATCGCCAGAGGTCTTCACGAAAGTTTTATTGCCTCTTCTTCCTGGTGGTTTAGTCGTCATACCGGAAGTCGTTGTACTTTCCTCCGTTGTAGTTACCAGCGATGATTCAGCTCCTGAATAAGCATGATAGGGTCTTCTATTCAAGGTCCATCCAGAAAACCCTCTTTGCGACAATTCTGGTGCAACAGTTGTTGTAGAAACAACTGCGGGAACCGGTGTCGTTGTAATAGTCGTTGGTGTTGTCGGATTAGTCATAGGCCTCCTGCCCCTGAATCCAAGGCCATGATTGTAAAAATCCTCCTTTGAAGCTCTCCTTCCAGGAGCTCCAGACCTCTCGCCTGTTCTTGTCGGTCCTTCACTTTCTCTTCTTGTAGCTCTCGAGGTCGTTGTTGATATAATCCTGTTAGCATGAGCTACTGTGGTTGCAGATCGAGAGGTCATTATCGTTGGTGGTGTTCCAGACTGAAGAAGATCCATCGTTGTGGTTTCCAAATTTGTTTCCGTGAGTGCAACCGTTGCAAAAACTTCCGGAACCTCTGTTACCACATCTGGCGAAGATGTTTGGTCTGCAAACCTTGATGTTGTGGTCTCAACCCTTGATCGGATTCTTGACCTTTTTCTTGAATCGGGATCCTGGTTCTTCACCTCTGGAGACCTGGGTCTCGAATCTGGTGTCCTGTTTCCACTTCTTCTTGTAGCTTCTTGAGAAACTGTCCTTTGAGTATCCTTGAGAGTCCTTTGAGTATCCATGAGAGTCCTTTGAGTACCTTGATTCATGACATCTGGTCTCCTACCTCTCGATCTAGATTCCCCATCTCCAGCCCTTGATTTAGTTTCAGAATTTCCAGGCCTGATCATATCCACTTCATCCTTAGAAAATCTAACTCCGGATCTTCTGTTGACTTCTGGACCTTCTGTGACCTTGGGTTGTTCACTTGATCTCGAAGATCCTCTTCGTAAGTTACCTCTTCCCGAATGATTTCCAGACTCTTCAGTTTGAGCACTTTCAGTGGAAGATGTTCTCCCTCTGGATCTTGTTCCTCTATCAGAACTTCTTCTAGAATCGTTATCAGCTCTAGGTTGCCTCTGTGGTTCTTCCGGAGTTGCTGATGTCGAAACAGACCTTTTGGTGACCTCAGCATAAGTTTGAATATTCACATCTATATTCTCAGATCCCGATGGCAGAGAATCTCTCTTCAAATCAGTTTCTTTCCTTGAAATATCTACATTGCCATCACTTCTTCTTGAGGCAAACCTTTTGGCAGCTGGTACCTCTGATCGTAATTCCCTTGATGTATAAGTAGTTTGTATCTTCCTTCCAGTCCTCAATCTGGAAATTTCAGAGGAACCGGTTCCTGAGAAGACAGATGG
The DNA here is from genome assembly GCA_932178445.1 of Andricus quercusramuli. Classification (NCBI taxonomy): domain Eukaryota; kingdom Metazoa; phylum Arthropoda; class Insecta; order Hymenoptera; family Cynipidae; genus Andricus; species Andricus quercusramuli. The sequence goes on along the minus strand of CAKNXH010056072.1, from coordinate 14,084 downwards.
ACCACTTTTGTCCAATTGCCCTGATGGTGCATTTTTAACTTGTCTTGATGGATTTCTTTCTACTTGCCTTGAACTAGGACGAGAAAATCCTTTCTGAACTTTTCGAGAATCCCTTGGAAACTCTACTGAAGCTGCTGTCACTTCCTCAATTTTCCTTTCTTGCTTTCTATTGCTTACTTCTGGAAGATACCTTCGAGCTGATCCTTTTTTGTTAATTACAGACTTTCGAGATGTGGTTCTAACTTCTTCTAACGTCGATGGTGTGGTTCTTCCTTTATCCAAAGTTTTTCTCGCTTCGAAGTTGAGATTCCTTTTTGATTCAGTATTTGTGGACTTTGTCGTTGTCGATTTTGATATCCTTTCTTCATTTGTACGAGAATTGAAACCACTTGCTTTTCGATTTTGCGATCCTTTTCTGGGTGATGATTTTGAAGTTGGAGATGGTGTAGAAGACGTATCAACTATTTTGGCACTTTGAGGATTGAATCTGGAACTCCCTCGGCCCCTTGGTACTGGTAGCTTCTGCTCGTCGAACTGAAAAGAAAATAATTTCTTTGAATGTGGAATTGTAGGTTATTCCTAGTTGAAGGACGAATAATAAAATCCAAAGCACTTGTTAGAATAGGAACATGATATTTAGCAATGCTCTCATGTATGTTTAACAACCGATATTCTAAACGGCTTAGACTACCTTCTACCTTTCCACGACTGAAAAATTCGCAATTACCACGCCTCCTACTTGACGAGATTATTCAAATTATGATAGTTCGTTGGAACTTCACGATTATTATCTCTAAACTAGTGGTTGGTAAAATCCGTTCTTCAGATATAATCATTTTTACGACTCAATTAAATGAGGATTTTTAACTTTGTTGAATTAGATAACTCACCAGTTTTAGTTTTACAGAATTGAACCGTTCTCTTTGAGAAAAAGTTTTCATTAGTTGAAATTCCTTTCCCTCTCACATTGGATTCGAAAGTTTCAGAAAATATTTGACCCTGCATTATCTGCTTGTCCCTTTGTCTTCTTTTTTTATATCGTCAAGGGAAAAAATCTTAGAGGGGATAAATTGGCGAGGTAATCTGATTACTCTGAATCTTTGGTCAAGGTAATCATGGTGTTGAGGCATTTACAAAAACAAAATAAATTGATACCATTCTCCCCACATTAACCGGTTCACCTTTTCCTTTTTACTTTCATGTAAGCGTCTATAAGTATCATTTTCCTTAACTGACCGCAACGCCCTCCTCGACCAGTGTCCTCATTCAATGAGCCCCAACATTTACTTTTAGAGTCTAATTGGCTTTCCAGAGAGCCGATATTCATCAACAAAAAAGGTGGCCCCTTTTTTGAGGAATCCAAAATTCTTGGTCCTTTTTAAACTACAATTCCTAGGAAAAAAAACCCTTTTTCGATGTAACGAATGAAAAATTTTTAATTAGGGTTCCAAAGTTCAAACATTTTTAGTTGGAAGTACTTTTCTAGTATTTTCTTGATGATTTGTCGGCTGATTATAAATTCTGGGTAATCTTCCGGTTTTCTTTTGGTCAATTTTGTATTTTCCTGACATGAAAATTTGCGCTTTTTCAAATGATCCTAACATTAGAAATTTTTTTTTAATTCCTCATTTCATATTACTTTACGTTGAAATAATTGTACTTACATAAAAGGTTAACTGAAATTATGAACCTTCATCTGAAATATTTAAAGTTTCTTTGAAAAAATAAATGTTCTATTTAAAAAAGAAAGAATTTTCAGCAAAATACTTAAATTTTTAACAAAAGAGATGAATTTTTAGCTGAAATAAAGAATCTTCATTCAAAAAATGATACTTTAACAAAATTTTTCAAGTTCCTAAAAAGTAGAGTAATTTTTAAACAAAAGAGATGAATTATCAACAAGAAATGTAAAAGTTGTTGTTTTAACTGGAAAAGATTTCAATTTTATATCAGAATGAGTAAAGTTTAACAAAACAAGACGAATTTTCAAAAAAATAATAGAATACTCTAACAAAAAGAAAATTTTTCAAAAAAGCAGTTGATTTTTTAACAATTAAGGATACTTTTTAACAAAATTGTTTCATTTCCAATAAAGTAGATTAATTTTTAACCAAGTAATTGAATTTGAAACAAAAACAGATATTTTCACCCAAGAAGAATCCTTTTCTACAGAAAAAAACCGAATTCAACAAAATGCACGAATTTTCAAATGAATAGTTGACTTTTTAAGAAATGAGTCCAATTTACAACAAAATAGTTAAATTTTCTATAAAAAAATACGAATTTTCAATAAAATACAGAAACTTTCAACAAAAAAGTTCATTTTCAACCCTAGAATTGAATTTTTCATTTAAAAAAAATTAATTTTCAACCAAGAAGCTTAATTTTATAAAAAAAAAGAATTTTCGAAAAATTCGTTAAAAATTTAGGCATTGAGATAAATTTTTAATTAAAATGATGCGTCTCGACACGAAAAAAATGTATTTTAAACAAATTAGTTCAACTTTCAACCAAGTAGTAAATTTGTGACCAAGAGGATTAATTTTCTTGCAAAAAAAAAAGACAAATATTAGAAAAGATATTATCACCAAATAGCTGAATATTGAATTAAAAAAGCTTAATATACAATAAAAAATGTCGTACTTAAATTTTCAGCTGAAACAATCAATTTTCAACAAAAAAAGCAAATTTTCAACAACAAAAAAATAAGTTTTCACCCAAAAGGAATGATTTTTTACAGGAAAAAAATTAAACAAAATTTCCCAATTTTCAACAAAATAGTTGAACTTTTTAACAAGGCAGTTCAATTTGAAACAGGATAGTGGAATTTTCAACATCAAAAAAGGAATTAACAAAGAAATACATAAGTTCTCAACCAAGTAGTTAAATTGTCTAAAAAGATCGATTTTCTGCCAAATAGTTGAATTTTAAATTAAAAAAGATAAATTTTCAAACAAAAATAAAATAGTTTCATTTTTCAGAAAAGAAAAAAATGAGACCAATAAAATTCGAAGTTTTGACAAAATAGTTACATTTTTAACCAAGGAGATAATTCTCAAGCTAATGTGATCTTTCTTTACTAAAAAAGGAATTTTAAAAGAGTAGTTCAATTTTAAACTAAATAGTTGAATTTTCAACTAAAAAAAGTTAATTTTCAACCAAACAGAAGTAGATTATTTTTTTTTTAAATAGTTGATGTTTCGATAAAAATCATGAATTTTTAACAAAGAAAATTAATTTTTGACCGAAAAGGACGAATTTTCAACAAAATACATTAATTTTTGCCTAGATTTGTTGCAAATTCTTTTTCTGATGCTAAAAATTCAACTATTTTGTTGAAAATTTGCGAATTTTGTTTGATTATTTTTTTCCGGTAGAAAATGATTCCTCTGGGTGAAAATTTTAGGTTTTTGGTTCAAAATTTGCTTTTTTTTGTTGAAATTTCATTATTTCAGCTGAAAATTCAAGTGAACCATTTTTTATTGTATATATATCTTTTTCAATTCAATATTCAGCTATATGATAATGAGTATCCTTTTTACGATTTGTCATTTCTTGGTAGAAAATTAATCTTCTTGGTTGAAAATTTCTTATTTGGTTGAAACATTTGTTTTTAATTGACTGGAAATTAGCACCAAATTCATCATTTTCATTTGAAAATTCAAATGCTTGCCTGAAAATTTGTGTGTTTTATTATAAAATAATTTTTTTTTTATATAAAGTTAATCTTCTAGGTTGAAAATTTATATTTTTGGTTCGAAGATTTATGCTTTTATTTAAAAATTCCATTAATTGACGAAATTTAATCTGATTTGTAGAAAATTCAACTATTTGGCAGGAAATCGATCCTTTTTGGATACAAATTCAACTTCTTGGTTGAGAACTTATGCACTTTGCGGAAAATTCTTCTTTTATGGTAGAAAATGAAGCTTTTCGTTTGAAAATTCATGTTGCTTAAAAATGTTATTATTTGTATGAAAATGAACTGTTTTTATTGAAAATTCCTGTATTTCATGAAAAATCCGTATTTTTTAGTAGAAAATTTAACTATTCGTTCGTGAATTGGACTAATTTGTCAAAAATTCAACTATTTATTTGAAAATTTGTGCATTCTATTGAATTCGTTTTTTTTATGTAGAAAATGATTCCTCTTGGGCAAAAATGTATGTTTTTGGTTCAAAATTCAATTATTTGGGTAGAAATTAATCTACTTTATTGAAAGTTGAAGAATTTTGTTAAGAAGTATCCTTGACGGTTAAAAAGTCAACTACTCTTTTAAAAAATTTTTTGTTTGTTTGTGTATTCAATCTTTTTGTTTGAAAATTTGTCTTTCTTTGCTAAACTTAACTCATTCTTATCTAGAATTAAAATCTTTTTTAGTTAAAATACCAACTTTTACATTTCTCGTTGATGATTCATCTCTTTTCGTCAGAAATTACTCTACTTTCTAGGAACTATTTTGCGCAAAAGTCTTTGTTTTTGTTAATGAAATTCATTTTTCAAGAGAAAATCCAAATGTTCCAGATGAAGATTCATCATTCTAGTCAGAGGCGGAGCAAAAGAAGATCTCTTTTCAGAAAAAAAAAATATTCAAAATTAGAAAACAAGAGTTTGTTTAAAAATATGATTTGTATCCCAGGAAATGAATGGAGAAAATGATTGAAAGAGAGAATTGAATGCCTGTGAAATTCCATCGCACCTGTAGTTACAGATGTATACCATACACAGATAAATAAGAAATTATATGCGACCAGGAAAAAAGACATTATTTTTTTGTATCGAAAGTGGCTCATAAGCGGCATAAGTAATCAAGAGAGCGTAAGTGACGAGTGCCTTGCGACACGCAATTACGGCCTTCAGGAGAGCAACCATATAACTGGTCCAAGTCGAAATATCAGGAAAGTCCATCGTCTCGCGAAAGGCAAAAAAAATTGCAGGTATGAAGAGGTATAACAGGATGTAAACACATATATGTGGCAACACGAACCACACCCAAAAAACGAGGAAAAAAAATATGGTCTGAATTTAAATCCTTCGAGGTTCATTATTCATTCGCATTTTATATGTATTCATTCGCATTTTATATGTATTCATTATCATTTGTGTCATCTGTATATATATGAGATCACAAATTAGGGTTGGTACTTAAATTAAGTAACAGCTAAATGGGAAGGGGGGAGGGGGTCAAGAAATTTTGTTACGATTTGTTACGGCAGGGGGGAGGGGTTCGAAAAAACTTTCCCCTGGAAATTATCTTTTTAATTATACATTTCACTGTTAAAAAAAAAATGATCGAAATTTAATATACATGTGAGTAAAGTCATTTGCATATACCGTCTATCAAATTTAATATAACATTATGTTGTAGAATTAATATACATCCATATTAAAATTAATATACTATGTAAATGAACCTTAATACATAGATGTATATCAATTATATATTAATTTTAATATGAATGTAATATAAGGTATATTAATATTAATATACGGGTGAAAAAATTTTAATACGCCAAATAATTTTCCTAAAATCAATTATATTTATAACAAAGCTTTAAAATTGCAGTAAAGCATTTGCATTTGAAAATTTTCTTTCATTATAGATTAATATATATTGAAGAAAAATGTTTAAAATACAGATCACTTTACTGCAACTTTGAAACGTTCTTGTAAAAATAATTGATTTCACGGTCATTATTTGACATACAGGAATGAAAAACAATAAATTAAATTGAATTATATGAAAATATAAATTAAATTTAAAAACTACAATTAGGTAAAAATCATGATAACATAGATATTTTTATTGGAAATATACTTTAATATACTTTAAATTTTCTTTGAACGAATAACATTTCGTAACACCTTCAAAACAACTATTATTATCATTAAATAGTACATTATCGTAACATAAGGAACGAGATCAACCGCTTTGAAACAAAAATAATATTCTTAAAAGTACCTACACATGAATAATGAGATCAAGTGTTTTTAAATAAAAAGAAATAAGACGATGGCAGTAAAGTAATGTGCTTCCTGATGTCCATCGTTTATATAGTGTTATAATCAAATGAAAACACGCTCGTAAATTTGGTCAATTCTTGTGAAAGGCGGTAAACAGTTGCATCATAAGTGCGTAGACGCCTCTTTGCTCCGGAGGCACGCTTATCACTCTCTGGAGGATTTATGCGGAAAAGCACTCTGGAAATAGACATTTTTTAAATTACCTTCGGAATGGAATAATATGTCTTATAAGTGAAACATTTAAATTATATTGTCGTTACCTTTGAATAAATTCTAAAGATTTACACAGCGGTAATGGATACGCATAGCCAAAGATGTAATAGCAAGCAAAGGCAACGGAAATCCCTTGCAAGATGTCCTTAACACTTATTATGATTTTGTTTTCTAAAACGATCGAATAAGAAGCATTGGGATCATATAGCGATGTTCCTGTAAGAAATAAAAAAAAAGGTTTTCTAAGATAGACATATATCGAAATTATCTTATTTTTTAGATCAATGGTTGAGGGAAATTAGCTCTTATTACTAAATTGGGATAAGTTGCAGCCTGCTTCTTTATCTCCTCATCGCTAGCAGAACCCTGAAAATGAAAAAGTTCATTATTATGAATAGAGACTGGATTAGAGTCACTGTAAAGTTCCCTGACGAGCGCCGCTTAGCTCTCATGCGCGGAGAACTCCGGCGAGACCATTATTTGTTTTTGATAATTTCGAATTGAAAGCGTTTGAAATTTAAGTATGAAATGATTTTGAATTGAAAACGTTCCAATTCTTGTGACGATTCTTCTCAATTCTATAAACTCGGGGATCATAGCGCAAAAACAGCAAATAGAAGGGGAAATAGGGTAATTTTTAACGGAAAAGGGGAAAAATAGGAGAAAGAATAAACATTTATGTTTGCAGAAATAAATATTTTATAATGCATAAAAAAGAAAATGCAAGTGTGCAAAGCGTGCTTTCACGTCTCTGGATTTTTGTTTTCTATTCTAGAAACATAAAATTGAAAAATCCATATTATCACATTTTTAAATATTGAGTTCTAAAAATTTTTGATACGAGTTACATAATTTAAGAAATGATTTATTCTAGTTAGTAAGATATGTTTGAAGAAACTCTCACTTTAATCATTTCAATACTTTCAAGCATGCCAATATTTTTTACGTATCTGGAGATCGTTAACTGTTTCCATAATTATTGTAAGTCACAAATTTTTAAATTTTTGACAAAATTTTCAGAATTTTTAACTAAAATCTTTTCGTAATCTGACAATTTATATGTACAATTGATTATTCAGAAATTGTTGAATTTAAAACGTCTAGAAATTAACTAATTATACAAAATCAAAATTGTTCAATTTCAAACGATTATTATTTGAAATTGTCTAAGCAATAAAAACATTATGTATTGAAAAAATTTAAGTACGAAGTAAAATAAAGTGTTTTTTATATTTTTAAATGAAAAGGACCATTTGTTGATTTTATTTTGGTAGCAAAGAAAATCTTAGGTTTCTTCATTCAAGAAAAAGTGAGAGAAAGAGGTTTGTTTCAATTTTCATGAGTTCCTACATTTATTAGACATTGTATGAAATGTAGTTTCAAAGAAAAAATATATAGCATCTACTAAAAACTAAGCTTCAATTTGCCGAACTGTCAAACGCTGGTTTTGGTAGTGTTTGAAAATTGTTTAGATTGTAGAACTTATTAAATTTACGTTCAATCAAAAAATGTCATCAAGATCAATTGTAAATATTATAATTCTTGTTTGAATTTCAGTCTAGTCGAACAATAATTGTTATATTAGATCTACATAATAACAATCGTTATTAAAATTTTAACCGAAGAATCTGCGATGTGGTCAGACAGACCATCGTACTTCATTAGTTAATTTCAAAAATATTTAATATGTATAGATTCAGCGAAAAAGAGTTCACCTTTGAAGTTTCATTTAAATCCACAATAGTTTAGTTTGAATGTTGTTAAATTGGAAAAAGTTCAATTAATTATAATAGACAATTCTTGGTGTTAAAAAACATATATTTTACTACTCGCTGTAGCATTTTCTACTTCTGCATATGTATCATTATTTTGCAGATGTAAAGGGAACAATTGTATTTTCGAAATACAGGGGAATACAGGAAAGACTGTGCACCCTGTAAATAATAATGAAAATGGTTTAATTTTGAGGTTATTTGTATTTTAATTTCTAATTTTGAGGTTATTTGTATTTTTCAATGAGTTAAAATTCTACTAAATCTTGAATAACGTTTAAAACTTTTTACAGTTTGCTGAGAATGAATTTTGTAGAAAATTTGTTCAAAATTTCATATAGAAGAGAGCTTTATAAATGCATTCATACATATAAATATACATTATTTGAATATTTTACTCACCACTTAACCAAGATTTTTTTCGGAAAGCTTGACTCGTCCTTCACTGAGCGTTGCATTCTTATAATTAATATTCGTACACTGTTAGAAAAAGCTCTACTAAATTTAGTATACATGTAATGGGAGCAAGAATGCATAACCTGAAATTAAATTTAGTATACCAGCGTACAGTTCATTTAGTATCTTCTTACTGAATTTAGTATACACGTATATGAAATTTAGTATACGCGAGTACTAAATTCTGCATAAATATACTAAATTTACTGCACGCTGGTATACTAAATTTAATTTCATGTTGTGCATTTTTGCTTCCATTACATGTATGCTAAATTTAGTAGAGATTTTTCTAACAGTGTACCTATTCAAAAAAAGAGAAGGAAAATCAGAATATGAACACAAATTATAGGAACAACTTATAATGCTTTATTACTGAAACACTGAAATAAAGGATTCTGTGACGAAGGCCGGGTAAATCGGTCGGAATCACGCAGTCACTAAAAAAACTTTAAGCAAAACTAGTAGTCTATCATTGTTTGTAACTTACCAAAACAAGGATTTGCCATATAGTTCAACTATTTTTCACGTGTATGAAATCCTTGGCAAAACCGATATCGCTCCTTGTCTCTCACGGCAAAGATACTGCGTATATACAATTATACACTCACGATAGAGATATAATAAATTCACTTATTATACATAACATTCACGTGAAATATTAGAAACACTTCGTAGTGACATGCAAGGTCTCACAACGGTATCATCGAAGATTAGGTTATGTTACAGACGCGGGACCGGAGACCAGCCCCCTGGAACTCTGAGTTGAAAATGTACTATGTGTTGACGGTGGCCGTGTGGTGGCGGCAGCTATGCACTTGGCCTATGATCGTTGCAAATGCATGGCAAAATGTTAATATTGAATTTAATAACATATTTAAAATAATATAATGACAGTGTCAATTAATTTTTAAGTGTTTTTAGTGATCTTTGAGACATTTTCCATCTCCCAAGCGAAATAAAACTCCGAAAAACTGATTTTAGACGTTAAAATCCTCATCTATTTACCGATGCTCCACAATATCCGCGGTGTTGAAATTTTTAACAAAAAATGGTTAAGTGCGTTTGTTTTGACTGTAAATCGGGATATAAAAGTAATCGGGAGCAGGACAAAGATAACAAGATTCAATTCTTCACAGTGCCAAATGATCCGAATATTATTAAACAATGGCAAATAGCTATTTTAAAGGATGATGTCAAACTGAAGCCTGGTGATGCAGTTTGTTCGTTGCACTTCAACCCAGAAGATATTATCCGAGAAAAGGTTTTTAGGGGACTTGATGGAAGTGTTGTGGCAACGGTAAGTGTTACATATAAAGTTTATAGATATATCTTTTTATTTGTAAAGTTTTTCTCTTTTTAAAAATACTATTTCATTGTTAATATTAACTTTGAATAATGAGCATATTATTTAATATAATCCAAAGAAACGTCTTTGTACTTTAGATTATAAAAAAATGATATCTTAATCTATTTTCAGGATGACAGCTGGACCGGGAAACCGGAAAATGATCGGGAATTTTATGAGACCGGGGAAAACCGTACATTTTTCATTAAAAGAATTTAAAAATGCAGTCTTAAAGACTTGGACATTTTTAAATCACAAGCATTTGGAATCGAAAATTTTTGATAAAAAATCTTTTTAGTTGGTCAACTGTCAATATCAATTATAATGATTTTTTAAATTGAACTGTGCATTAAGGATTAACAACTGAATAATAGTTAATTTTACAACACGATTGGAAATCAGTTACAAATTTAAGAATTTCCAGATTTTAACGTTGAAGATTAAACTGTTCAAATTGGAAAGTCTTAGTAGTTAAATAAATGTAAACGCATGATTAAAACATTATATATGATTTAAAATTGTGAAATAACTTCAAAACAGTATATTCATACTTAAAGACTTTTATTAAATTTGAAAATCTTGTTTTAGTTTACAATTTTGAACTTTAAAATTTGAAATTTGTTAATTAGGAAAAATAACATTTGCTTAATATTTAGAAATTTTTGACTGTTCATTTAAAATCAGTAATTGTAAATCAAATATTCAAAATTAAACAAAAAAGTTACACTTTGAACGTCACAATTTTGATTGTTCTATCTCAAAAAATGTAATTTGCAAGCAAAATTGTTGAATTTTGAAGTATAATAAATATTGAACATTTATTATTATTCCTAGAAAAAATTCAAGCAAGTTGAATTAAGTTTCAATTAAAAATTTGAAATGATTTCGAATAATTTAAACGAAGCGTCTACTTACACCGACAAAATTTGGCTATTCGTACCGAAATTTCCGTGTGACTAGCCCACGGCCTAATTGAAAACAAAATATAGAATTGTGCAGGTTTCGAACAAAAAATTTAGAAGATTTTTAAGAATTGTGAAAGGCTTCAAAAGAATAAAAATCATTTTCTTAACATTCTTAGGGAAATTGAGAATGACTTTTTATTTTGAAAAATTAATTTTAAGAAAATATTTAAAAAGATTTTAAACGTTTTTTTAAATTGTCAAAAATGAATATGGAAGATTTTAAGTAAATATTTTTTATTTTGCAGGATTTAAGAGAAATTTCAGGAATAATTTGAATCATTTTGAAAGAAATTTAAGAGGTCTGAAAAAATTTAAAAATTAATTCATAATTTGAAAAAATGTAAAACAACGTGTAGATGTTTCAAGATTTTGGAATAAAAATTTGAAGCTTTTCAAGGATTTTTGAACTATTTCGGTTTGCAAAAATTAAAATGGCTAATGAAAAAAAGGAAAACTTGATAAAGAAAAAAGCTGCAAACTTAGTAGCAACTTAAACTTCACGGACCTAGAACTGATTTCTTAGCTTCGGAAATACTTTTTGATAGTCATTTTGTAAGATTGTTAGTTTATACGGAGGAAAAAGACTTATTTAAGATGTTTAAGAGAATCTGTTAAAATATTTAATATTTTATACACTAGATATAAATTATTTATAAAGAAAAGACATGTATACAAATACTAAGAGGCAAAAGAAATTTATATTTATATAATAAATATAAATAATAAATAAATATAAATATAATAAATATATATTTATATAAAAAATTTATTATTTTCTATTAAAAAATGGTTATTAATTTGTTGTTGCGTGAATGCATATGTATGTTCAATATTTGACTTTCACTAACAACTTATAATATATATATATAAAATGTTTGATTCTATAACTTAGGTTTTGTTTTATTAATTTTACCTACCCCCTCTCTAAGAAGTGCATTGAAACACATAATTTGTTTTTTTAAATATTTCAAAATCCGAAATGAATTTAAATTATTAAGTAACTAAAGTAAATATTATATTATATATTATATAATATAATAAAAACTATTATCAAGTTTAGACGATTTTCTTTTCGGATATTTAAAAATTACACGAATAATTATTTGTCTGATTTAATTGCGTATGAATAATGATTTGTTGTAGTTAGTAGGAATGCAGTGCGATTTTCGTCTAAAACCAGTGAATTTTATGATCTTCGCAAATTATTTTCAACTCAGGAGATTAAAAATATCTTAAAGTTCATTATCTTTCACACAGAACTATCAGAAAATTATTTTTCTTCAACAAACTTTATTATTTTAACACTTTTGCCTTGAATTATTTGAATTCTAGGGCAAGTGCATAGCTGGCGCCACCGCACGGCGACCGTCAACTCTCATGACAATATTTTCCACAGGCCTCCATGAGAAGTGGCATGGGGTTGCCGGAGACTTTGCCCACGGTTTTGCCAGATTTTGCGTAATCATTGTACGCATCTGCTGCTCCTAGTATACTAGGATTAATATACGCGTATTTTAATATTGCAACGTATGAGTATATTAATGCAGTGTTTGATACGCGTTTATTAAAATTAATATGCTTTCGTAAATTAAAAGTGTATTAATTTTACAAACATTTTTAACAGTTATCATTTTGTTGCAAATTTAAAAATTTTCTTGAAAAGACATCCTTTTTTCATGTAAATTCAACTGTTTTGTTTAAAATGCATATTTTGTTGGTGACAAGTCAACTGAAATCTTTTTTGGATGGAAAATATTTTCTCTGAAAATTTGTCTTTTTAATTTAAAAGTTCATATTTTTTTAGTAGTAGTATTGCATCTTTCTTGGAGAAAAATATTTTTTTTTTTTTTGAAATTCAATTACAAAATTTACTTTTTTTTTTAAATTTGTAATTTTCTGTAAAAAAGTCTATTCAAATCCTTTTGAAGGAAAATTCAACTCTTTTTTCTAAGCTCTGTCTTTTTGATTTAAAAATTCGCCTGTTTCAGAAGAATTTTCATTTTACTTAAACAATGCAACTGTTTGCTTGAAAATTCAACAATCTTGTTAAAAAGTCATACTTTTTGGTCAGAAATTCGACTATTTAACAGAAACTTAACTTATAGTTTACAATTCTTATTTTGGTGTTGGGAAGTGGACTGGAATCTTATTGAGATGAAAATTTAACTATTTAAAAAATTTTTTTTTTAATTAATCTGTTTTAAAAGGAATATTTAATTTTTCTTGAATAAAAATGGAACTGTTCGATTGGAAATTCAACTCTTTTTTGAAAATTCCTTTTTCTGGTTTGAAAATTCACCTGCTTTAGCAGAAATTACATCTTCCTTGGCAAAAAATGACACTTTTTCGTTTAAAATTTAACAATTTTGTTGAAAAGTCATACTTGATTGTTCAAAATTCTACTGTTTTCTTGACAATCTAACTATTTCGTAGAAAATTGAACTATTTTGTAGAAAATTTACTTTTTGGTTAAATTCAATATTTTGGTGTTTTGAAAAGAGGACTAAAATTTTTTCTGGGTGAAAATTCAAATATTTTTTGAAAATTTGTTTTGTTTTTTTAATCAAAAATTTATCCGTTTCAAGAGAAATTTTCTCTTTCTTGAATAAAAATGCAACTGTTTGGTGGAAAATAAAACTATTTTCTTAAAAAGTGAAACTTTTGGTTGAAAATTCTACTGTTTTGTTAAAAATTTAACTACGTCGTGTAAATGTTACTTTTTGTTTACAATTCATATTTTGGTGTTAAAAAATTAACTAAAAGCTTTTCTGGATGAAAGTTCAACTTTTAAAAAAATTTGTCCTTTTTTGTGAAAAATTCATCTGTTTCAGTAGAAATTTCATCTTTGTTGGATGAAAATTCAACTATTTCGTTAGAAAGTCATCCCCTTTGGTTGAAAAAATTCAACTTTTTTTTAAAATTTATTTTCTTTCTAAATACAAATTCGGGTAAACATTCATCTTTTTCGATTTTCGTAGAAACTTTTTTCTTGGTTGAAACCTCATATTTTTGTCGTGAAAAGTAAACTGAAATATTTTTTTAGAGAAAATTCAACTTTTTTTTTAATTAATCTTTTTGATGTATATTTTTCGTTGAAAATTCTACTCTTTCGTTGAAAGTTCAACTATTTTGTTGAAAATTAATCTTTTTAAATTGAAAATTCAACTACTGGGGTGAAAGTTAAATTACATTCTTAATAATTCATTATTTTGATTAAAGGCTCATGTATTTCCTTAAGAATTGAACAGTTTAGTGGAAAAGTCTTTTTTTTTCTTTAAAATTAATTTTTTATCTGAAAATGTAACTTTT
>CAKNXH010056070.1:6448-16911 GCA_932178445.1 Andricus quercusramuli | reverse complement strand
AAAAAATTATCTGGAATATTGATACTATTTGACACTCTTTTTGAGTGATGACACTATTTTAATACTGTTTCGAAAAAAATGATACTAAAGAAACTAGTTTATTGGACTTTTTTATAATTTTTTTTTTATAAATATTTACAGTATTCTAGAAAAATAATTTTTTATATAAAATATTGTAGAAAATTATCTGGAATATTAAGACTTTTTGACACTCGTTTTGAGCGATGGCACTATTTTGATACTGTTACGAGAAAAATGATACAAAAGACACTATTTTATTGGATTTTTTCATAACTTTTTTTCGCAAATATCTACAGTATTCTAGAAACCATAATTTATTATGTAAAATATTGTAGAAGATTATCTGAAATATTGAGACTATTTGACACTCTTTTTGAGCGATGAAACTATTTTGATACTGTTTCGAAAAAAATGATACTAAAGACACTATTTTATTGGACTTTTTTATAAATATCTACAGTATTCTAGAAAAATAATTTTTCATGTAAAATATTGTGGAAAAATATCTGGAATATTGAGACTATTTGACACTCTTTTTGAGCGATGACACTATTTTGATACTGTTTCGAAAAAATTATACTAAAGACACTATTTAATTGGATTTTTTCATAAATTTTTTTCTTGCAAATATCTACAGTATTCTAGAAAAAATAATTTCTTATGTAAAATATCTGGAATATGGAGACTATTTGACACTCTTTTTGAGCGATGACACTATTTTGATACTGTTTCGGAAAAAAATGATACTAAAGACACTATTTTATTGGACTTTTTTATATATTTTTGTTATAAAAATTTACAGTATTCTAGAAAAATAATTTTTTTTATTAAATATTGTAAAAAATTATCTGGAATATTGAGACTATTTGACACTCTTTTTAAGGGATGACACTATTTTTATATTATTTCGAAAAGAATGATACTGAAGACACTATTTTATTGGACTCTTTTATAAATATCTGCAGTGTTCTAGAAAAATAATTTTCCATGTAAAATATTGTAGAAAAATATCTGGAATGTTGAGACTATTTAATACTCATTTTGAGCGATGACACTATTTTGATACTGTTTTTAAAAAAATGATACTAAAGAAACTATTTTATTGGACTTTTTTTATAAATTTTTTTTATGAATATCTACAGTATTCTAGAAAAATAATTCTTTATATAAAATATTGTAGAAAATTATCTGAAATTTTGAGACTATTTGACACTCTTTTTGAGTGATGACACTATTTTGATACTGTTTCGAGAAAAATTATACTAATGACACTATTTTATTCGACTTTTTTATAAATTTTTTTTTCAAATATCTACAGTATTCTAGAAAAAATAATTTATAATGTAAAATATTGTAGAAAAATATCTGGAATATTGAGACTATTTGACACTCTTTTTGAGCGATGACATTATTTTGATACTGTTTCGAAAAAAATGATACTAAAGACACTATTTTATTGGACTGTTTTATACATTTTTGTTTATAAATATCCACAGTATTCTAGAAAAATAATTTTTCATATAAAATATTGTAGAAAAATATCTGGAATATTAAGACTATTTGACACTCTTTTTGAGCGGTGACACTATTTTGATACTGTTTCGAGAAAAATGATAATAAAGACACTATTTTATTGGACTGTTTTATAAATTTTTGTTTATAAATATCTACAGTATTCTAGAAAAATTATTTTTTGAAATAAAATATTGTAGAAAATTATCTGGAATATTGAGACTATTTGACACTTTTTTTGAGCGATGACACTATTTTGATGCTGTTTCGAAAAAATTATACTAAAGACACTATTTAATTGGATTTTTTCATAAATTTTTTTCTTGCAAATATCTACAGTATTCTAGAAAAAATAATTTCTTATGTAAAATATCTGGAATATGGAGACTATTTGACACTCTTTTTGAGCGATGACACTATTTTGATACTGTTTCGGAAAAAAATGATACTAAAGACACTATTTTATTGGACTTTTTTATAAATTTTTTTTATAAATATTTACAGTATTCTAGAAAAATAATTTTTTTTTAATAAAATATTGTAAAAAATTATCTGAAATATTGAGAATATTTGATACTCATTTTGAGCCCTGACACTATTTTCATACTGCTTTGGAAAAAATGTTACTAAAGACACTATTTTATTGGACTTTTTAAAGTAAATTTTTTATAAATATCCACAATAATCTAGAAAAATAATTTTGTATGTAAAATATTGCAGAAAAATATCTGGAATATTGAGACTTTTTGACACTCAATTTGAGCGATGACACTATTTTGATACTGTTTCGAAAAAAATGATACTAAAGACACTATTTAATTGGACTTTTTTATAAATATCTACAGTATTCTAGAAAAATAATTCTTTATATAAAATATTGTAGAAAATTATCGGGAATATTGAGACTATTTAACACTATTTTGATACTGTTTCCAGAAAAATGATACTGAAGACACTATTTTATTCGACTTTTTTATAATTTTTTGTTTGCAAATATCTACAGTATTCTAGAAAAAATAATTTCTCATGTAAAATATTGTAGAAAAATATCTGGAATATTGAGACTATTTGACAATTTTTTTGAGCAATGACACTATATTTTGATACTGTTTCGGAAAAAAATGATACTAAAGACACTATTTTATTGGACTTTTTTATAAATTTTTTTAATAAATATTCACAGTATTCTAGAAAAATAATTTTTTTTTATAAAATATTGTAAAAAATTATCTGAAATATTGAGATTATTTGACACTTATTTTGAGCGATGACACTATTTTGATACTGTTTCGGAAAAAATGATACTAAAGACACTATTTTATTGGACTTTCTAAGAATTTTTTTCATAAATATCTGCGATATTCTAGAAAAATAATTTTTTATATAAAATATTGTAGAAAATTATCTAGAATATTGAGCCTATTTGACACTTTTTTTGGGCGATGACACTATTTTGATACTGTTTTGAGAAAAATGATAGTAAAGACACTATTTTATTAGACATTTTTATAAATCTTTTTTTTATAAATATCTACAGTATTCTAGAAGAATAATTTTTGTGTAAAATATCGTAGAAAATTATCGGGAATATTGAGACTATTTCACACTATTTTTGAGCAATGACACTATTTTGATACTGTTTAAAAAAAATGATACTAAAGACACTATTTTCTCACAATTATCCGCTAATGTCACTACTTATTTATTCTTTCTTGAAACATATTTTTGAATTAAATAGTTGAATCTTCAAAGTAATAGTTAAATTTGAAACTAAAAAGATAAATTTCCAATACAGAAAATTAATTTTCTACCAGAAAGGACCAATTTTCCACAAAATACACACATTCTCAACAAAATAGTTAGATATTTTACCTAAAAAAGATAAATTTTCAACCAAAAATAGACTAGTTGAATTTTGATTCAAAAAAATTAATTTTCGATACAAAAAGCGAATTTTTTATAAATCAGTTTAATTTTGTACCAAATAGTTTAAGTTTTTACCAAATTGTTAAATTTTCGAGCCGAAAAGACAAAATTTTCTACAAAACCATTTAATTTTCAACACAAAATAAATAATTTAAAAAAAGTTGATTTCCAGCCAAAAAGATGAATCCTGAACCAAAATAGATTATTTTTCAAACATACAGTTGAATTTTCTACCAAACTGTTGAACTTTCAGACCAAAAGGGTGAATTTTCTACCAAAGAGTTGAATTTTTAATAAAAAAATATTTCTACCCAGAAATAAATTTTTGTTCCAAAAAGACAATTTCGGTACAAAACAGTAGAATTATCAACCAAATAGTTCAATTTTTAAGCCAAATAGAAGAATTTTCTATAAAGCAGTTGAATTTTCAATCCAAAAATAGACAAGATAAATTTTCATTTAATAAATTTCCAATACAAAAACACTAATTTTCTACAAAACAGTTTAATTAATTACCAAATAGTTGAATTCTCTACGAAATTGTTGAATTTTCAAGCCAAAAAGACGAATATTGTACAAAATATTTGAATTTTACACAAAAAAGTTAAATTTTCAGTTAAAAAAAAATTAACTTCTATCAAAAAAAAATTAATTTTCAACTAAAATTATGAATGGTTAACCAAAAAATGAACTTTTAAAAAAGTAGTTCAACTTTCAACCAAGAAGTTGAATTTTTAACAAAAAATTTAATATGTGACATCTTAACAAAACAATTTTAATTATGAATAATAAACAGTTGGATTTAAAAAAAATTAATTTTCAGTTCAAAATACTTGAATTCTCAACTAAAACAGATTGATTTTCAATAACCAAAAAGTTGCGTTTTTAACAACAACAAAATAATTTTGTACTAAAGAAGACGAATTTTCAACAAAATACATAGATTTTCCACTAAATAGTAAAATTTTTGTCCAAAGTGTTGAACTTCGAAAAATATTTCAAAATTGAAGAAAATCCCTTAAAATCTTCCAGATTTTTTCAACAGTCTTAGAAATCTTCGAAAATCTTAGTTTTTTAAGGTTTATTTAAAAAATGATGAAATATTTTCATGACTCACTATTTGTTTATTTCAAAAACAAATTAGGTAAATGCCTAAAAAGTTAATTTCTTGTACCATTTGTTTATGAAATAAGCAAATATTAATGCATATCAACTTTTTTCAGAAATCATCATTGAAAATATAATTTCGACAAGGTCAGAGGAAAAAAACGAATCCTTTTCACTTAAAAACTCATAAAATGCGCATTTGTTTATATAATTTGTTTATAATATGAACAAATTTTGATGCGTAGATAATTTTTTTTTTGGAAAACATCATCGGCAATACAATTTTAGCAAGGTCAGAAGAAAGGACCACTTCTTTTCGCTTACAAGTGCTCAAAATGTCCATTTGTTTATATAATTTGTTTATTAATTTGAAAAATATTGATAAGTGGCAAAATCCTTATAGAAAAACATAATTGACAATATAATTTCAGCAAGGTCGAAAAAAAAACGATTTTTCTTCACTTCAAAACAGCCAAAATGTTCATTTGCTTATATAATTTGTTTATAAGATAAACAAATATTGTAAGTGGCAATACCATTCTCGGAAAACATTATTGGCGATATAATTTTAACAAGTTCAGGAGAAATAACGGTTTATTTTCGCTTAAAATCGCCCAAAATGTGCATTTGTTCATATAATTTGTTTATAAAATAAAAAAATATTGATAGGTTGCAAAATTTTCCTTAGAAACTATCATTTTCAAAATAATTTCAGCAAGGTCAGAAGAAAAAACGATTACTTTCTGCTTAAAAACGCCCAGAATGCGAGCCAAAATGTGCAGTTGTTTATAGATATAATTTGTTTATATAATAAACAAATAACATTCAATATTAAGTTTTCCAGCGATTTCAGAGCAGAAATATACTTTGAAGACGAACAACTCCTAATGTCGATTATTGGTTAATACAATTTGTT
The DNA here is from genome assembly GCA_932178445.1 of Andricus quercusramuli. Taxonomy (NCBI): domain Eukaryota; kingdom Metazoa; phylum Arthropoda; class Insecta; order Hymenoptera; family Cynipidae; genus Andricus; species Andricus quercusramuli. The sequence goes on along the minus strand of CAKNXH010056070.1, from coordinate 11,429 downwards.
TATAACAATCAACAATATGTAGATATGCAATAAAAAATGAAATTTCCCCTGGAATGGCACTGATTTTTTGTTATCAGTGTAAAAAATATTAGAAAAATAAGGAAATTTGGTTTTTTCAGATCACTATATCGATGTTCATTAAAATAACTATGTGAATCTTAATTAAAAATTTAAAAATTGCTTTGTTATAGTGATGTTCTTCTTCATTAATCAGTTGGTTCAAAAATTATAAAAATGAGGAAATTGCGTTTTTTGGACCACTATTCTGAATTTTCTTTGGTGGTTCGATTGTCTTTGAAGATGGCTAAAATTGAAGGTCTTGATACACAGATGATATAAATTGCAAACAAAATTTTCTATGGCATGCTATTGATTTTTACTTTTTAGTGTGTTGAACATTAGAAAAATAAGGAAATTTCGTTCCTTTAGATCACTATGTTGTTGATCATCAAAATTTCTAAAATCTCCATGTAAATGTTCATTATAAATTGAAATTTGGTTTGTTATAGTGATGTTTTTTTTTGTTATCAGAAGTTAAAAAATCTTAAAAATGAGAAAACTAAATTTTTTGGACCACTATTCTGGATTTTTTTTAGTGGTTCGATTGTCTTCGAAGATGGCTAAAATTGAAGGTCTTGATACACAGATGATATAAATTGCAGAAAAAATTTGCTATGTCATGCTATTGATTTGTTGTTCTCAGTGTGTAAAATATTAGAAAAATAAGGACATTTCGTTCCTTAAGATCACTATATGGATCATAATTAAAATCACTATGTAAATGATCATCAAAAATTGAAAATTGTTATAGTGTAATTATAAAAATGAGGAAATTCCGTTTTTTGGACCACTATTCCGCATTCTTTTTTAATGGTACGATTGTCTTCGAAGCTAGCTGGAATTGAAGATCTTAGCATGTAGATGTATACTGAAAAAAAATTTGTTCTCTTGGTGTGTTTTTTGTTAACATTTATTAAAAATATTTCGATTTTACACGAAAAGAATGTTCCTAATCATGATGCGTTATGAAGAAATATTACACTATTACCCTTTTCCAACTTTCAAATTATATAAAACCAACACATACAAAACAATATCTATAAACTAAACTAAAATCCTTGTATACATTTTTCCACCTACGTTTATAAATATAAGAATTCTGTATATTTTCAGAGTGGAAGATAAAAATCTGGTGGTGCACTTTGAAGTGAGATTCGATCCGAGATTCCGGACAATTGGAGTGTCGGATGTAATCGATATTTTATCAAGAGAAATCACTCCATCTACCTCGAGGTATCTCGCCAATCTGACCATTGATCCAAAGAGCCTGGAAGTCCAGGAAAGTCTAAATGCCCTGAATGCCCAGGTCGCACTCCAGACGACTGTATCTACTATTCCACCAACAACAACACCTCCACCACCCAGGAGATGTAGTCCCTTGAAACTTTCTTATTGTAAACAATTACCATACAATATTACTTCTTATCCGAATCTCATTGGACATCTGTCGTTACAAGAGGTCGAGGACGACGTTATTGCCTTCAGGTGATTCAATAGTATATTATGCACCAGGAAGGGAGGAGATAATAAGAAAAAATAGAATAGGGAACTGACTCAAAAATAGGCTCATTATTTTTTTCCAAAACTGATGAATGAATTTAATTTTTTTTTTAGAGAACTGGTGGATTCTGAATGCTACAGATTGGCTTACGATTTCCTCTGTCAAGCTTTACAACCAGCTTGTTTCCCAGAAGATGCTGCAGATGTTTTGCAGTTACCCTGCAGAAGCTTCTGCAAAGAATTTTGGTCCGGATGTGGAAGTCGTTTACCTGAAAAGTTGAAAAAAGCCCTAGATTGTTCCAATTTTCCAGAATATGCTGATTACGGAAGCTGTAGACCAAAACCTGGTAAACAATCAAGTTCGGAGGATGTTATTTTGAATTTGTTTTAACTCTGATTTCATTTTGAATTTGAATTTACAGGGTGTGTACAGGCATTGAAAGAAAAAGCTTTGTCACCAAGAATCTGTGATGGAGTGATAGATTGTCCGGATTTGAATGATGAGAGAAATTGTGCTTATTGTCGTGATGGTTACATGCATTGTGGAGTTGGTAGAACTTGTATTCCAAAGACGAAAAGATGTGACGGAAAAGTCGATTGCCCAAATGGCAGTGATGAAAAAGACTGCTGTTAGTATAAATTACCATTTTATATCTATTTTCTAAAACTTGTTGATCCAATTGTTTATAAACTGATTGTTTTGGAAAATAAAATCTATCTTATCCTTTGCAGTAACGCTTGCCAAAAGTATTAGTGCAGCAAAATCGTTACCACAGGATACACCTCATTCTGCTCGATACCACCGAGAAGGTTACGTAGTTTTTAATGAAAGGGGTAATATTGGAAAATTGTGTACAGAAAATTTAAATAAAAGCTTATCACCCAAAGAAGTCGAAATGGTCCTGCAAACATCGGCAACATCTCTGTGTTCCCTTCTATCATACACGTAAGATGATGATAAATCATTAATATTGTGTATTTGTTTATTAAATATTTTGTATATGTGTATTTGTTTATTAAATATTTTTTATAGTTTGTTATTTAATGAAAATACATTTTTTCAGAGGAGTTGAGTTTGTAGAAGTAAGAACAGATGAAGAAGATGAAATTGCTTATGTTCATATGGAGGATCCTTTAGCAACAGAAATCAGTTTTGTAAGAGGATCCTGTCCTAGTAAAGAAGTCATGTATGTTCGCTGCGCATCTCTTGGTAATCTTTTTTCACTATTAATAAATAATCACTAATAATCAATAATTAATAATTAACTATAATAATCTACTTCTTTTTTCATTAATTGCTTTTCAAATGCTTTTTTTGAGTTTGAATCACGATTGCCATAATCTTAGACATATTATAACAACATTTTATCTGGCCTTAGAAAAATTTTAGTAATACATAAAAGGCAAATTTGATTGTCCATTAATTAAAACTCAATGAAAAAGTCTTTTTACCTTCTTCAAAAAAATTATTGACTGAAGAAAGAATCTCATTTAATAAATTATTTTTGTAGGTAGCTTCCTTCTGTATGACGAGTTGTATGTACAAACAATCGCAATATTTGTATACAAATATATATTTTTGAAAATATTCCTAAATGAATAATATAAAATAAAATTGTCTAATTGGCAAATTTCTAATTTCAACTTCTAAAATTCAAGAATTTCTAGTTTATCAATGGTCAATGTGAGTTCTTCAGATATCAATGAACAATTTTGGAATAAATATTTTAAAAACGTGACTCGTATACATTTTAAAATATTTGATTGTGGAAGAAAAGAATAGAAGATTTTCATACTGAAATTTTTTAATTTTGTATTTTTAAATTGTGATTGTTCAAAATTAAATACATAATAGAAAACTTCAAGTAATTCCAAATATTTATTATCACAAGAACATAATCCTCATTTAAAAATAGTGTTTCATTCTAAAGCCAACAAATTTTTTTTAAAATTTGTATCAAAGATTTTGGCAGATGAGATAAAGACTTACAAAGTTTTTACTTTCGCGTTTTTAAATTTTATAAATATTTAAAGAAGTAGATATAAGATTTTCTAAATTCTCAAGAAATACCAAAAATTATTTTTCTAACATACCAAGAAAATTCAATAAAAATTGTGAGTATTTATTAAATATATTTAGAATGTTTTTCAAAGCGATTTTTCGATTAGACCAAATTTCGAAAAGTAAGAAGATTTTCAAAATAATGGTTTTTTTCAAAAGAGATTGACAAGTTATGATTATAATTTTCGGTAGATGTCAACAAAATTTTACAATGAATATTCACACAGAACTGTGTTGAATTTTCAAGTTTTAAAATTGAGCTTAAGAAAATTTTTATTCTGAAATTTTAATTTCAAACGCTCAATAATATTGACACGTATCAAATGTAAATTTTTAACAATTTTGAATTAAATGCCGTTAGCTGCAAAATTTTCAATGTTTTAACATTTCAAAATTGAAAAATTCAAATATTTTTGGATAAAAAATAAAACTCCACACTGACATTTTCAATGCTCTAAACTGAAGAATGAATCAATAAATTTGTAAATCTTCACAATTATATCATTTTAAGCATTTTTAAGTACGAAATATTAAAAATTGAGCGATTAGATTTTTTAAATTAGTACACTTTCCGAGTTAGAAGTTAAATGGTCTTAATTTTAAGTATTATCAAAATAATTATTGTTCAATTTTATTGTTATTTATAAATAAAAATTCAGCACTTTTACTTACAAATAACAAATAAAAATTCAGTTTGAATTTGTTTAGCTTAGAATATATTTATTTGATAATTTCTCATTTTAAATGAACATAGCCAGCGTCAAGGAATTCATGGAATTAATGGAATTCATGGAATTCGAGGAATTTAAGGAATTCATGGAATTCAAGGAATTCATGGAATTTAAGGAATTCATAGAATTCAAGGAATTCATGGAATTAGAGAATTCATGGAATTCAATTACTTCAGGGAATTCACGTATTTGACGGAATTCAAGGAATTCACTGAATTCAAGGAATTTAAGAACTTCATGGAATTTAAGAACTTCATGGAATTTAAGAACTTCATGGAATTCAAGGAATTTATGGAATATAATGGAATTCGTGGAATTCAATGAATTCATAGAATTCCAGGAATTTATGGAATATAAGGAATTTAAGGAATTCGAGGAATTCATGGAATTCAATGACTTCAGGGAATTCACTTAATTGACGGAATTGAAGGCATTCACTGAATTCAAGGAATTTAAGAACTTCATGGAATTCAAGGAATTCATGGAATATAATGGAATTTATGGAATTCTATTAATTCATAGAATTCAAGGAATTTATGGAATTTAAGGAATACGAGGAATTAATGGAATTCAATTACTTAAGGGAATTCACGTAATTGACGGAATTCAAGGAATTCACTGAATTCAT
>CAKNXH010056069.1:0-10793 GCA_932178445.1 Andricus quercusramuli | reverse complement strand
TATTATTATAAAAGTCGCGGGACGTGACACCTCCCCCCCTTAAGTTTCAGCATGGGAATGCAATGACCATGATCAAACTTGTTTATTGTAATTTGTGTATTCGAACTTTTGGGTTCGGTTGTCTACGTAGCGGATCTTATATTCTAGGAACGCACGCTTTTGAGAAAGAGGAAAAGATTAATTGTTCTACTTATTATTATTATTTTTTTATTTCTCTGGGATCTTTTCGTCTAACTCTAAATGGGTAATGAATATATTCTTATGTAATATTTATTAAAGAAACTTTTCGTGAACGAAATTAGTCTATATAATTCTGATTTCCTCTGACGCCGTGGCAATCTATTGCCCTATGTCCTCTTTGATAACATCTTTCGCAGGCATTAGTCCATTTATAAAGTTTAATTCTTCCAAATTATATTTCTGGTTCTCACTCGTTATCGTTATGTGTAGGTAATTGGTCATTACTAAAAAGGTATATATTGCTGGATAACAATCTTAAAATCTTTTTTGCAGCATCGTGTTTCGCTGTTTGTTTTGAGACAAAAGGTTCGCTAGTTTTTGCATAATTTGTATGACCTTTAGATATTTCGCAAGTTATAACAAATACTTGGAGAGGCGATTTTGGTTGTAAAGTAACGACCTTATAATTTTGGCTAGAAAAGTTATATTCGATACTAATTTCTTTCAATGTTTGCAATGAGCTGACTGATTCAGCTGGATTTTTCCATAGATTGGTTGGTTTTATTTTTACTGAAACATACGATATTTTTAAGATAGTAAAATTTAAATCTTATAATGAAAAAATAGGAAGTTTTATGTCAATGTTTATTTTACTTAATAATGCTTATTATTATAATAGAAAAGAAGTATATATTTTTAATTGTATATTTTTTAGATGTTTTCTTCTTTTTTTTATACTAAATTCATGCAAGTGCATGTAGTAGGAATATAATAATCATACGTAAAAATATCGGTATGCTTGAGTAGTATGAATATTTAAATTACGTTGTATTTGATTGCTTCTATTATGTTTAATTGTGAAATGAGCGAAAATATTGAATTAGTGAAAATGTATTGTATAATTCAAGGAAAAAATTTGGTTGTAAAACATTTTTGCTCATTTTACATGTTAGTGTTAATTTCGGTGTCTCGCATACATTCTTGTGTCTATTGATTAGATACTTGCAAATAAACATTACATGTAGATAATTCTCTTTTAGGATACAATAAGTATCTCGAACATGAGTGACATTGTTGTTGTACTTGTGATATTTTACCAAGGAAATGCCATGAATTTGATTCTCGGAGGAATGTTTTACAATTTGAAGTAACTAGAAGGAAGCAAGTTTTACAAAATTTGATGGGGCTTCCTGGCAAAAAATATAATTTTTTATGTTTGGCATCTTTGCAAAGCAGTAGAGTTGATTTCTTGCATTATGATTGTTGCTGTTTTTTTTATAGATGCTTTATTTTCCAACATGAATCTAAATAATTTTGATTTTCGTGGAAACCAATAAGTATTAACTAGGTAACTGTTACCTTTTGAATAGCCGTATGGATCAACGCCGTCCATATAGTCTGAGTGCGAAATCTTTGGGCTTTCAGGAGTTGGAATAATTTCTGTACAGAAAGGAAAGAAAAGATTCCAACCTTACATAGTTCAACATTTCTTTAAATACGTGAATTCTCATATCTAATAAAAAATAGAAAAATTAGCAAGGAGAAAAAAAAAATTTTCTGAAAAAAAATTCTTGAGAAAGTTATAAGTGAGAATTGAATAGATAAAAAGTGATTGAATGAGAAATGAGTGAATGTATAGAATAGTCATAATTAATTTTTGCTTTTTTTTTTATTTTATGATTTTATGTAAAGGTTTAAGCAAAATAAATTAATAATTAACGTGTTTATTTCAAAGTTCTTGCAATTAATACTTCATTAGGATACATGATGTATGAATGTAGATTGGAAAATAAGTAAGACATTGAGTGAGAGGTAAATAGAAAAAGAGAGATGAATGTAGGTTGGGGTTTTAAAACAGTTTCAAATTCTAGGTAGTATAAAGTAGTGGTAAATAGGAGTTGAATATACTAAGATTAGGAATAGGGGTCTTCGTCTGAGGTTGCAATAGATGCTGTTATGGGGGTGTGGTCAAGAACTTCTTTATTTTGATTGGTTCGCAGGAAAAATGTTTTTCAAAAGTGGGGTTCTATTATCCACTGTATCTATCCCATATGTATACTTGAGATTTTAAAGAAAAATCAGTTTTGTGAAAGAAGTGATCATGGGAAGTACGACAGAAAAATGGATTATAATTAAGGTACAATACTATTCCTTTCTATCTTTTTTATGAATAGTTATAATTTTTTGATATCATAGCTTAGAGAGAAAAAAAAATGTAATTTGGTAAAACTAATGTCTTGCTTTCGGAGAATAATTTAATTTAAGCTAATAGATCTTCTATAAGGGGTTAACTTTAATTGATATACTGACAAATGTATTCTTGAATTGACGTCGTGGAAACTAAAGGAAGATGTTGAACTTCTGTGATATGATAAAAAAATAAAATTTAACTTTTTTAGAGGCTTAAGTTGAAAGCATATCACATTTTCAATATCTGATATAAGATTTTAATGGTTTTGCTGTTGGATAAATAACATTGAATTAGGAAAGCGATATTGTATGCCAAGACATATTGCTTCTCGATGGCTGGATTCTGGAAAATAAATGCAGACATGAATTAGTATTATTCAACATGTCTAATTCGATAGTTATAATTCATGAATAAAATCTTATAAAGAATTTTAGCTATTCAATGAAATCTAATTAAAAAAATAAATCAATATTTGTAATTATTTTATATGATGTTGAATTTGGAATTTTATATTAAAAAAAGCATTTTAGTTAAATTTGAGAATAAGAATGAGAAAAAAAAATTATTTATCGAAGTTATTTCACTTTTTTAGAAGATTTTGACTTTGTTTCTGGTAAATGAATCAGTGAGCGCTTAAGTCGATTAATGTGTACGACTCTTGGGGAGTTTTTTATTTGAATTTTGACGTTTCCTTTTCCTGGAATTTCTAATACTTCGTATGGTCCTGAATATTGATTGTTGAGCTTTTTGATTTTTCCTCCTTCTAATAAAAATACTTTGTCTCCTACTTTGAATTCTTGAGGATTGATTTTTCTATCGTAATATTGTTTTGATTTTTCTTTAGCTGAAATTAAATTTTGTCTGGCTAATTCGCGAATTCCATGTAATCTTGTTACTAGATTTTTTGTATAGTCATCATACGTTTGTAATTTTTCATGTTCTGGTGGGGGTTCACTGGAAGGTAATCGAGCTAGTTTTCCAAAAACTAATTCGTACGGAGTACATTTTGTTGCTTCATGAACACTGGTATTATAAGAAAATGTGGCTAATTCTAACCAATCATCCCATTCTGCGTTTTTCTCTGTAAATTGTTTTAAATATTCCGCTAAGACGTGATGAGATCTTTCCAAAGATCCGTTTGATTGTGGGTGAAATGCCGTAGTTTTAAATTGTCTGATACGAAATCTTTTAGCGAATCTTCGTAGTAAGTTACTCAAAAAATCTTTACCTTGATCAGTTAAAACTCCTCTTGGTGAGCCAAAAGTGCAAATAAATTTCTTTACAAATGCGTCTGCTATTGTGCTAGCTTGATGGTTGGGAAGGGCACAAGCTACACAAAATTTGGTAAAGTTATCTTGAATTGTTAAAATATATTCATTTCCTTTTTCGGTTTTTGGTAATTTTCCTACGATATCCATTGATATTTTCTCGAATGCGGTTCCTGGGGTGTCAGTTATGACCATTGGATTTTTTGTTTTAACGCGTACCAATTTTTTAAGTTGACATTGTAAACAAAGTTGAATATATTTTTGTATGTCTATTTTCATGTTTTCCCAGAAAAAATGTTGTCGTATTCTATTGTATGTTTTTGTCACTCCTTTGTGACCACCTAATGCTGATGAATGAGCTTCTACTAAAATTTCATTTTTCTGTTCTTTTGTGGGATACCGTGTGATTCCTGAGCAAATAATTATCTTTGTATTTGATTCTGAAAATATGGATTTTAATTGAGTTAAGATTTCTTCCCATGGTATATTATTTACGTAACCAGTTTTAGCTATACTGATTGATTTTAAATTTAATTTGCTGGCTATATTATGCAAGGAAAAAATGGTTAACTTTATACTATTTAGTGTTTCTGCAAGATTTTCTTTTTCTTCTTCTTCGATAGGAAGGGCTATGTGATAATTTTTTCCTTTATGAATTTCTTTGGCAAGACCTTTCTGAAGGTTTGCAAACTTGGGTAATTGTTCACGCTTCAATAATAATTCTGATCCATTATCTCGGGGTTCTCCATTTGTTGTAGTGAAGTATGCATAGTTATCCTTTCTCATTGTAATTTTATCGCGGCAGTCTATTATATTTGGATGCTTAGTTGACGTTCCGACGGCTGGTTTATCCGGCGGTGGCTCTGGGGGCGGGCGATTTTGTGCTGAATCTCCGTCATGTGTTTCTTTATTGTCATTTGTTTCTGGTAAATCTTCATTAAAATCAGGATTAATTTCATCTAAATTAAACAAATTTTCATTGAAATTTTCAGCATTTAAATTTTCATTGTAATCTTCTAAACAATTTTCTTCAGGGTCGCTTAATTTTTCATTTTCGCTTGATTCACTGGAACTGGAAAAATAATCTGGATTCTCTGCGTTGCTATCTTCTTCTTCTTCTTGAGTTTTCAATTTCTTCTTTTTCTTACAGGATTTCTTTTTCTTCTTTATATTTTCATCATAATCTGGATCAGAGTCTGAGTTGTCTGATATATAATCGGGATTAACGTCCGTTTTTAATTCATGGTACTTTTTTGATTTAGTAATAATTTCTTTTCTTGGTCTTCCTCTCTTTTTTGCTGCAAGAGTAGGGATAAAGTTTTTTGTTTTTAGTGTAGCCTTGCGTGGTCTACCTCGTTTTTTCTTAATAATGATTTCTTCTTGAGAGTCCTTTTCGTAATTATCTTCGCTATTATCTTCTATAAAGGTTTCTTGAATATTTTCTTGCCTATTAACTGGATTTTCAGTTTCTTCAGTTTGATTTCTTGATTTTCGTCTTGTTACCATCGCGTGGCATTTTGATTCTGTTATTTCATTTAGATTTGAGAGATCCATTTGATTTAGTAATACATAAATTCTTTTTTTAACTTGATTAAATAATTCTTCAGTAAGAATATCGTTTTCTTTATTTATTTTCATATTAGAATTTGAACTTGAACTTGGATTGAAACTCGACTGTGAGTTTAAACATGAATCAGTAAAATTAGATTTTGATTCTTTATTAGTACTCGATTTTGAACTTGATTGTGAGTCTCTGTTAGAACTCGATTTTGAATTTGATTTTGAGCGCGTAGAGTATGTTTCTTGATTAACTTTCATTATTTTAGTATCTTTTTCATTTATCTTAGTATCTTCTTCTTTTATTTTAGTATCTTCTTCTTGTATTTGAGTATCTTTTTCTTTCATTTTAGTATCTTCTTTTATTTTAACATTTTCTTCTTTTATTTGAGTAACTTTTTCATTTATTTTAATATCTTCTATTTCGTCATTAACATCTGTGGGATTTCTTGATAATGCGTCTGCATTTACATTCATTTTTCCTGCTTTATAGACAACTTGAAAATCATATTCAGCTAATTTTAATTTCCATCTTGTTACTCTAGAACAAGGATCTTTGCAATTTTGAAACCAAACTAATGGTTTGTGATCGGTTACTAGCGTAAATTTGTGTCCGTATAGATAGGGGCGGAAATGTGTTACACAAAATATAATTGCTAGGGCTTCTTTTTGATAAGTGTCATACTTTCTTTCATTATCATTTAAACTTCGAGAGGCGTAAGCAATGGGTTTATCTTTGCCAATTTTTCCTTGTGATAAAATTCCACCAACGGCAAATCCTGATGCATCTGTCGTTAGTACAAAAGGTTGCGAGAAATCTGGTCTTTGTAATAAAGGCGCGTTACATAATTTTTCCTTTAATGTGTCAAATGCAGTTTGCTGGGATTCTGTCCATACAAATGGTGTATCTTTTTTCAATAATTTATTTAGAGGTGCGGCGATTTTTGAAAATCCGTCGACAAATTTTCTATAATATCCTGCTAATCCTATGAATTCTTTGATATTTTTTGGTTTTTTAGGAACTGGAAATTTTTTGACGGCTTCTACTTTTTTAGGGTCTGGTCTCACTCCATTTTTATCGATAATATGTCCTAGGTATTTTACTTCAGGACGCAAAAATTCGCATTTGTCAGGTTGTAATTTAAGATTTGCATTACGTAATCTATTTATTAATTCTGTGAATTTTTTATCATGTTCTTCTAATGTATCCGCATAAATAACTATATCATCTAGGTAGACAAAAAGTTCTGTGCCTTGAAGGCCAGTCAATACTAAGTCCATAAGGCGTTGAAAGGTGGCAGGGGCGTTTTTCAAACCAAACGGCATGCGGTTGAATTCATAGTGTCCGAAGGGAGTTGAAAAGGCTGTTTTGTGTGAATCTTGAGGGTCCATTTTTATCTGATGGAATCCCCATGCTAAGTCAAATACCGAAAAGTATTGGGCTTTCCCTAATTGATCTAAAATTTCTGTAATATTTGGAAGTGGATATGAATCACTGATAGTTTTTTCGTTCAATTTGCGATAATCTAAAACCATACGCCATTTTATGTTTCCGTGGGAGTCCGGTTTCTTAGGGACTGGAAATACTGGTGTATTATATGGAGATTGTGATGGCTTTATTATTTTTGTATTAATTAATTCTTTGACTTGATCTTGGATTTCTTCTTTTTGAACGTGGGGGAGTCTGTATGGTCGTGTAAAAACTGGTATTTCGTCCGTGGTTATAATGCTGTGTTTTAATACGTTTGTGCCTTCGAGTATTTCTCCTGGTATATGGAATCGGTCTGCGTTTTGTTTAATGAGTTTTTCTACATGTGCATATTCTTCTTTATTTAGATGTTCAAGACGTAATAGTTCTTTTATTGACTTGACTCTATCTTCATTTGCAATATTAAAGGTTTTGTGAACATAATCTCCATTTTTATTTGAATTCAGAAAACAGCTAAGGACTTGTTCGACTGTTTGGTATTTATTATTTTCATTTTGATTTTGTGTAATAAAAGCTTCGTTATCTTCAGGTGTCAATTCTTCAAAGTCGAGAATTTCTACAGTTGGAATTGCAAGTACTACTGGTTCTTCACGAGTATTAGCGATTTTTAAATATGCTTTACCGTTCTTATTTTTAACTATTGCGTTTCCGAAATATATACCACTGTCTTTAGGCAACAATTCAGGGACGTATCCTATTTCCTTATCCTTGTTTTTAACATGTATATAAAAATCAGAAATTGTTCTAGGCGGAATTGTGATTATTTCAGAGGAGTCAAAAGGGTAGTGTTTTTCATTGATTTCTAGTTGCTTTTCTGCATAATTTATTTTTACATTGTTTTTGCGAAAATATTCACTTCCTAAGACTCCGTCGTGTTCTACTGGTACTTCATTGGAAATTATATTAAAAATTGTTGGAAATTCTAGAATGTTTATTGTTATTTGACCGAGAGTGTATACTGGGTGTTCGTTAATTCCTGTCAGTTTCAGATAATGTTGTTTATTAATGTTTACGCACGATTCGACTGCTTTTTCTTTAATTAAATTAGGACCTGCACCTGTATCAATCATTAATCTTACAGGATTATTCAAACCGTTTGCTGATAGCGTTATGTGAGGTATAGTATCAGTGACGCTTAAGTTTACTTTTACTGTTTTTAGTTCATCTATATTTTCAGAATTAGGATCGGTTGCATTTAATTTTTTCTTTAGGCCTGCCTCTGAGCAACCGGTCTGGGAAGGACATTGGAGTTTTCCGAATTTATTTGTTGAGAAGGATTTAATTGTTGCGGTTGTTGCTGTTGATATTGATTATTATGTTGTCTTTTACGGCAATCATTAATTACATGACCCGGTTCTTTGCAATAGTGACATATTATTTTATTAGGTTTAGGCAGATAGTTATTCACGTCTTTTGGGTCGTTTCGAGAGTCATTTCTATTCCATTGTTGGCTAGGACCCTGTTCTCTCCACGGGGGTCTATCTTGGTTGTATTTATTCTGAGTTCCCCACGGCTCATATCGGGGTTTGTCATTTGACCAATTATTTTGTGCTTGAAATCGTTGATTTTGGGGATAATTAGGAAAAGATTGTCTTTGATTTGGAGAATTATTAAGAAATGATTGTCTTTGAAAATTACTTGGAGAAAATTGTCTTTGATTTTGGAAATTATTCGGAAAAAATTGTCTTTGATTATTGTTATTATTAAAGTAAGGTTTTGAATAATTATTAGGAAATTGTGTCTGAGAATTATTTGTTCGATTAAATTGAATATTTTGAGGCTTTGATAATTGTCTTGCAAGAATACGACATACTGATGCTACGTGACCTGTTTTTTCGCAAAATTGACATTGTGCATTTTCTCCTCTTGTAAAGTGTACTTTATTGGATTTAGAAGTTTCTCCTGAATAAGGAACAGGTCGCGATTCTTTTCTTATGTCTTTGTTAGTTGCTAATCTTTTTTCAATTTCAATTGCTTTAGTAGCAAGTTGCGAAAATGAATCTGCTGTTCCTATTCTCATTTCTAATTCTGGTCTAAGTCCTCTAATAAAATGATCCATCGCGTAATTTTCTAATTCAGTTTGAAAAGATTTTTCGGTTGTTCCTTTATTATTCATTTTATGAGCGTCGATTATTCTATCAGTAATTTCTTTAATGCGCGAAGCATAAGATATTACGTTTTCATTTTCCCACATATATATATTACCGAGTTCCCCTTGGAGTTGATATACTGTTTTAGTAGGAGCGTATACCGTTTTGAGTTTATTTACTAATTCTTCTATTGAATAAAATGTATGACCATAAATGCATTTTCTTGCTTCTCCCGAGATTTTAGAACGAAGTAGTTTCACTAGATTTGCTTCGGCTTCGGCGTTAGGGACCATTGATCTTGCTTCAAAACATGATTCTATGAAATGTGAAAAGGGGACGTTATTTGTTCCGTCGAACAGGGGAACGACTTCGAGCGCATCTCGAAGTGAGATTTGCTGGTTGTTAGGGAGTTTACTCATACTGTCTTTTTTAATTTCAGAGTCTGAGTCTGATAAATTGAAATTGTCTCCGTTAGGGTTTGTTATTATTATTTCTGGTAAAATATGTTCAATTTTAATTTGCTTATCAACGTTTTTTATTTGGATATTTGAATTTATTTGTTCTGAGAAAAGTGTTGTTTGCTTTTCTTGTGATTTTTGCGAGTCGGAAAAAGAGTTTGAAAATGAATTAACTGATTTTTCTATGGAAGTTTCTTGGTTTTCTACTGATTTTTCTGAATCTGCAACAGTGGAATTCGCTCTGAAGTTTATTCTGCTGTTTGTTAAAGTTTCATCTAGAAGGGTATCGTTTCCTAATGTTTCGTCGAAATTCGAGTTTGAAGCATAAATTACACTATTATCTTTTAGTCTTTGCACTATCGGTGAGTCTTGTTTTTCTAAAATTTCTTGATTAAAGTTTAGAGATTTTTTTGTTCGTATGGGAAGATTTTGGGTATTTTCCACTATTTCTGCTAACGCGGGGTCTTTTTGTGCTTGATTTCTTGTAACGCGTTTTTCATAGTTTGTGTTTAAACTTGGGACGGACATTTATAATTTTTCATTTCTTACTTTTTTGAATACTTTGACACTTTTTGGGTTAGATGTTCACACACGTTTTATAAATAATAAATATGGACACATACATGTAAATATAATATGCAGATAAAAATCATTGACGGGTGAGAATCAGAGAAATAATATAGACAGGTTCAGATCACAGAGAAGGAAATAATATAGACAGGTTTAAATCATAAAGAAATAAATATCATAGACAGGTAATAGAAGAAATTCAAAGTTTGAGTTCCAGTGCTTTTTCTTTAATTGTCAAGTTTTTTATATCTCAGTTTTTTAATAGAGTTCTTAACCATACGTAAAAGAGACAGAACAAATTTTGGCATAACTTTTTGAAATAGAAGGATAGGTGATTATCGAGCAAATTAGGTTCAGTCTTTCAACTTTTGATTTTCATGAAAGCTTCAGTCCTGACAAACAAAGAGTTAAATATAATTAAAAATTCGTTATCGTTTTGGATTTCTTTTTCGGATTCTACTTGTGAACTTGAAATGTTTATTTTGTCAACAAGTTCTTTAATCTTTTTACCTCCTCTTGATTTGAATTTACGCTTTATGCTTTTGTTAATATTTGAATTCATTATAAAATTACATATTTGTAAGGACCTTAGGTGAATTTTGGAAAGAATGCCCTGCTACAAAGCACAGGCAGGATACTCTGCTACAAAGCACAAGCAGGATAGGTAGTTTTTGACAGGTAGATTGAGGAGGATTTTTTGGAAATAATGCCCTGCTACATAGCACAGGCAGGATACTCTGCTACAAAGCACAAGCAGGATGGGTAATTTGTGTAGGTTGTTTCAGATAAATTTTGGAAGTAATGGATGAGAAGAGTTTTGAATTGTTTTTAAATTTGAACTTGATTTTACGTTAAAATAGAGGAGAAAAGAAAAAAAAAATTAATTTATTTCTGTATTGGTAGTTTATAATTTCCAAGGCCGATGCACCAAAAATATACGAGGTATGTTACGTCTTAATCAACATAACTTACCTTATATTTTATTAAATA
>CAKNXH010056068.1:43828-69606 GCA_932178445.1 Andricus quercusramuli | reverse complement strand
TTCCCAGTGATAGGTGCAGAGCGTGTCATGCACACGCTGAGTACCTAGAACATATACTATCGGGGTGTCCGACCCACGCAGGAACAACGTATATCTATAGACATAATGCGGCCCTAAGAGTACTTTATTACCACCTTTGTCGCTCTTACGGTGTTGGTCGCGACCCTGCCCTGCCGAACGCTCCAAGGGATATAGAGTCAATTGTCCGAAACGAGAAGTGCCAGATTTTCTGGAACTACGATTTTCGGGCAGCAGTCTCCGTTGCGCACTCGAGGCCTGACATTGTTCTCCAAGACTCCGAGAAACGAACTATATTCGTGATCGAATTCTCGGCTCCATCCGAATACAACATCACTGCAAAAGAGAAAGAAAAAGAGGAGAGATATCAAGACCTTAAAAGAGAGCTGCGTCGACTGTACCCAAAATATTCGGTACGAGTAATTGTTCTTGTGATAGGTGCTCTCGGAGGTGTGAAATTATCGCTGGTTCGTAACCTTAAAGCCATACCCGCGTGCCAAAAATATGCCAAGGCTCTTGCGAGATGGATGCAGAAAGCTGTCATCCTTGGGTCGCTTCGTGTCCTCAAGACACACGAGGGTTTCGCCGGCCTGTCGTTGTGATTTCGTCGTGCCCTGTGACCACCCATCTCACGGATGTGAGACGTGGCCATAGGTGTATTTTACCGCGGTTCTACTGGGGGCCATTGACATTTTTTCCAGATGGCAGTTGCTCTTAGTGGTACCCTGCGGTGGTTGTTTAACTTTTTTTTAATTATATATATATATATATATATATATCACTAAGTGAAAAGAGTGAGTTAACACATGAAGTTAGCTGATAAGCTTCTTTATTCGCCATCTGATTGGCTGTCGAGTCAGGTGAACGTTAATGCCACTCATAGCCAGCGAAATTCAAATTGTCATTCGTTTCTTTTTTTGTTACTATTTACTTAGTGACTAAAATTAAAAGTTGAAATATTTTTAAGCTGTACAGAATTTTTCATTGTTAATCATAAAAAAATCTGCTTTCTTATGTTTCCAATTTTATTTCTAAAATATTATACATCAGACTCAGGTACCTTTCACCTCGCCTTTCACACGATTTCAGATCAGTAGATTGCATGCAGAAAGTCCACAAGTGTGTAAGAGATGGAGAACAGTCTGTCCTTTTCGTTCCTGTGGGCAATCTACATGCAATTTGCTGATCTGCAATCGTGTGAAAGAGCCCTTAATAATAAGTAATTCAAAATCATTTGTCATGCGTATTTAACTTAGGGTGAGTGAGTGAGATGGTTATGTTCTTTTCTCTAATTGATCGTGATTTTGCCTGGAGATTGGTGATTGGTCGTTCTTTTTGGCGCTCAGTAATTGGTCAAAAGCGAAAACTATCACGTGATCATCATGAATTTCATCTGTCGGAGGACAGGCGATCGCGAAATGGCGCCCGGTGAAATACATGGTGTGCGGTCTCCTTGTGAACTTTAATATTAAAATCAAAACCATTTGAACATTTTAAACCAATTTAGTTTTATAAGAAA
Source organism: Andricus quercusramuli (assembly GCA_932178445.1). NCBI lineage: Eukaryota > Metazoa > Arthropoda > Insecta > Hymenoptera > Cynipidae > Andricus > Andricus quercusramuli. The sequence goes on along the minus strand of CAKNXH010056068.1, from coordinate 68,069 downwards.
ATATATGCACAATGTATCTAATGAGTATTAAAAAACCAGTACAAAGTTTATTGTTGGTAAAAACTTTTCTTTTCATTAATTTCCGTCTTATTTATTTTTGTTAGTTGCTTCCAGTATTTTAATAATCTCTTCAATAAAATGATATATTGTGCTTTTTCAAGATTTTCTGATTTAATTTTTCACATGCAATATATTTTTCCATAATTTCTACTATGATGTAATATTAAAACGTTTTTAATGAATTTATTCTGTGATTTTTTTCAATTTTTTCAAAAAGATAGCTTTCAAGCAAATTAAAAAAAAATACAACTTCAACTACAAGTTGTAAATTTTTTATTATAATTATAAATAATGGAAAATTACGAATATTTAGCAATTTATTCTATTTTTATTTTAGTTATATTTCGACGTCTATGACTTTTCAAATTTAAACTATTTTTGGAAATCTAATGCAATTCAAAATGATTTCATCCTTGGCTAATTATTTTTAAAGAAAAAATTACAATTTTAATTAATATCCTGGCTCATTTCTTAATATTTCTTTTTACAATTATACAGCCTCACTTTTTTCGAGAAGAATTTTTTTTATTAGAATAATAAACAATAAAAATTATGAACATTCAAAATTATGATTATGAACGTTTATGATTTTATTTTATTTAACTTTCAATTACATTTTCGATGAATATAACTTCCTTCTAATTGTAACTATTATGTCAACGTTGAATGAATGAAAATATAAATTCATCTGTGTTATTTTTATTAGAAAACATTAAAATTTGAATTATTTTTGGAATTTAAAGCAGTTTAGCAAATTTAAAAAAATGTGTTTACCCTTGACTCATTTATGTTTAAAGAAAACGGAGTCAACTAAGAATATCTTTCCGGTGACTTTTCTCTATTCTTCGTATATTCCCAAGAATTATTAATTATTTAAAAAATTGTCATAAACAAATTCAGAGTTTGGCCATTTTTCCACGAATAGAGTTTTGGGTATTTTTCAATAAATAGCCTAATTTCTTTTATAGAATTAACTAAGAATATCTTTCCAATTACTTCTTTTATGATTATTTGTAAATTTTCAAGAATTATTAATTTTTAAAATAATTTTCGTAAACAAATTAAGACCTTGGCCTTTTTTCAACGAATATGATAAGGGAACGTACCCATACTACGTGACACGTTTTTCTTTTGTTTATATCGGTGTATCCTCTTTAAATGCATGGAAATTTTATTCCTATCTTTATTTAAACAAAAGAAAAACGCGTCACGTAGTATGCGTACGTTCCCTAAATTAGTTTAGGGTATCAAGAAAGAATGTATTTCCAATATCTTTTTTATACGATACTTTGCAAATATACGATAATTATTAATTATATCAACAATTTTCATAAATACATTCAGAGTTTGCCTATTTTTCAAGCAATAGGTACAGTTTGTTTACGGAGTCAAATGGGAATGTCTTTTCGATGATTATTTTATATGCTGCTTTGTAAATTTACAAGGATAAAATTATATTATTTGTAATATAATTATTTTTAATAAATTGGCGCAATTTGTTTACAGAACCAAAAGGAATATATCAAAAATAAGTCTTACCTACGTTGCTTTGCAAATTGACAATAATTGTTAATTATTTTTACGATTTTCATAAACATATTCAGAGTTTGGCTGTTTCTCAACGAGTAGGCTCAATTTGTTCACGAATTCAACTAAGAATATTTTTCGGATGACTGTTACCTATGTTGCTTTGTAAATTGATAATAATTTTAAATTATTTAAACAATTTCAATTGAAAAACTGAGAGTTTGGCTATTTTTTAACAAATAGGCTCAATTTTTTGTAGAATTAAGTAAGAATATCTTTCCAGTGACTTTTTGCTATAATGCTCTGCGAATTTCAAAGAATGAATCGTTATTTAAACAATTTTGATGAACAAATCCAGAGTTTGGCTATTTTTTAAAGAATAGGCTCAATTTGTTTACGGAATCAACAGAAATGTATTTCCAAAAACTCTTTCGTATGTATGTTACTTTGAAAATTTACAATAATTATTAATTATTTAAACAATTCCATGAACACATTCAGAACAATTCGTTTACGGAGTCAACTAAGATTGTCTTTCCGATGACTATTTAATATGTTTTGTAAATTTACGAGATTTAGTAATTATTTAAACAATTTCGATTAAAAAATTCAGAGTTTAGCTATTTTTTAAGGAATAGGCACAATTTATTTAAGGAGTCAAAAAGTATGTCTTTCCGGAGACTCTTTTCTATGTTTCTTCACAAATTCAGATTTTGGCTATTTTCAACGAATATTTTATGTTCTGCGAATTTACAAGATTTATTAATTATTGGAACAATTTTCTTTAAAAAATTCGGAGTTTGGCTATTTCTGAAAGAATAGGCCCAATTTTTTCCAGAATCAACAAAGAATGTATTTCCAATAATTATTTTCTACGACACTTTGAACATTTATAACAATTATTAATTATTAGTAGGTAGCGCACACTATGGGAAATTTGGAGTGGGGGGTCCGCCATGGCTGGCACTATGAGAAATTTGGAGTGGGGGGTCCGCCATGCCTGGTACTATAAGAAATTTGGAGTGGGGGGTTCGCCATGGATTGTACTATGGGAAATTTGGAGTGGGGGGTCCGCCATTGTATGTACTATGGGAAATTTGGGGTGGGGGTTCTATATGGATGATACTATGGGAAATTTTGAGTGGGGGTTAACCATGGATGGTACTATGGGAAATTTGGAGTGGCGGTTCGAATTGGATGTTACTATGGGAAATTTGGAGTGGGGATGCTACTCAAGTCTAACTTACGTCTAGCTTAACCTCTTAAACGAAATTTTTACAAGTAACTACGGCTAAAGGACAGGTCAATTAAATAAAACATATTTTTCATGGTTACATGTTTTTTTTATTTACTCTTATTCAAAAAAAAATTACATCTATATTCTTAATTCTAAGGATATAAATATAGGTACCTGAGAAACGTAGTAAAAAAAATTACATCTAAATTCTCAATTCTATTCTATAAATAAGGGTACAACTAACTATTCCACATAAGAGAAGAGATCAGAACTTATCATCTATACAATACATATATATTATTTATAAAAGGTACAAAGTAGCGAGTGTCGATGAGCATGATTGTACACATGAATCTAAACGATTTTTATTCCGTAGTGAGCAAACACATCTGCCACCATGTTTAGAGTCTGGAGCTCTAACCCATTTCAGTTTATACTTGTCTAAAAGTCTTTTGTGAAAGTTTACCACAATGCGATTGTTATCTAATAGATTGTCTGTAAAAATATCACTAAAATGGCGCAAAGTACCACCATTACACATATGATGAAGAAACATGATACAAAACTGACCACATACATTTGAAGAGGTGCTCTGTAGTTGTTTGGTGTTCCATCTGTAGAGGCTGGAGTTTCTACGTAGACGATGAAGATGTTGAGGAATAAGAGGCGGTATCCCGTAACTGTCAAAGTAGGTTCCTCTACCGGTTCCGTCGATATGGATTCCGACCCAGTGTGAACCAGGCTGAGTGTGGTCATCAGTGTTAACGACTATTGCAGCCGGTCTTGTCCAGGTTTTGGGAATTTGATCTGCTGGGTATACACCAATCGTGGGCACTTGTAAAACTTGAAGAACCTGCAATATCTCCAGACTGTTCATGTTTAATGCTTACAATTTCGTAAGGACAAGGCTTAGAATCGGTTGTTTGATTTCTAGACTCAGTCTTGATCTCAGCACCGCCTGGAACTGAATTTCTGGATATTATTGTTTTTCCGTACGCTGACCTTCTGTTTGACAGTTTACAGAGAATTTCTTCTTGTCGTTGTCTTCGAAGCCAGTGACGAAGTTTCATGGCATTGTTGAGAGCACATCTAAACATTTCCACCTTTCTAACTCCATGATGAAAACAGAAATCTTTCCTGTCGTCGAGTTTTTTGAAACTTGGACAGTTTACTTCTTCCAAATTGATGATTTGTCTGCTGGTGATTTTTTGCAAAAGCGAGGCTTTTTCTCGACCACGTGTATAAATCTGTGATGCAGTTTTGGCAACCTCTCGAAGGTTTGAATATAAAAAATTCAATGGGATATCTCCATCGAACCATTCAATTCCATGATAGAAACAGGTTAGCCAGTTGTTTTGTGATTTTGAACTTGCAGGAAGTTCCGAGAAGAGATATGGCGCCCCAAAAATCCAATGGGCTATGTATTTATGATCGACAGCATGACAGCTACTTCTTTTGGTATAAAATGATCATCTATATCTCGAAAGCCTTGTATGTCGATTATATAGTCCATTTTTCAGTCAACGGTAAAGGTGAGGATGAAAAGACCTTTACGAGAGACTGCAGGCAACTGAGCAGAGCGTCTTACATACCTTGGTACATATTCGTCGCTTTTTCCCCCTCCATTTGCAACTGATGGTGAAAACCGGTTCTGTTAAACAGGTTTATGCAGGTCTATGCAGGTTTTAACCGCTGTAATCTACTATAACCTGTCTGGACGCGTCAATTTCCAAGACATTGTCGTATTCAGCGTAGACTATACAGTTAATGGTTTGCTGTAGTGCTTCTTCTACACGAAGTTCAATTCGAAGGCTGCCATGTTTAACGATATTCCAGTGTGATTGGCAATTTGCAGAAAGATCAGGCGTTAGATCAAATGCAAAGAGACAGTATCCGTTTGCGTAATCAAAACGATCAATATTATTTCCCTCCTTCAGAAAATGAATTCCCGTTCCGGAGAACAGAGTATGGAAAGCATCAATGTATAGCTTTCCTTTTGAGAAATCTGGTTGCAAAGGCTTTGACGAGATCTGCATACCATCCACGTAGAGAGAAAAATGATTGATATTGAAGTGCTTGAAATTGTAGGGGTTTTTACCACGATGACCGTTGAATGAGTCATTTTCGACAAATCCAATAATGACCCTTTTAGGTAGTTTACCAAGAATAACATTATCGAGAGTTTCGCTTTGAACATCAGAATGAATTGTGAGTGTTTTAACCTCTACTCTGGTGAGTGGATACTTGGCCGTGCCTTGAGAAAGGGCTTTTGCGTGTGCAAGCAGAATCCGAGGGCTGATTTTTGCACGTCGTATAAGGAGAGATGCTTCTTCAATATGGAGATAAGCCTGAATTGTAGGATCCATGAAGCAAAAAGCATCCTTGGAACGCACCAGTCGATTTCTTAGTTCAACACCATTCAAGAGAAATTTATCTTGATTGAAAACATCCCTGTGTAAATGACCAATCAGATCAATTTTTCTTCCTTCACCCAATATATGTCGTCTATCAACGAGGCCCTGGTTTTGAGTTGTGACGTCATGCATTTTACCAGCTGTATCATCAAGCCATAATGCTGATGTAAGATGACTTTTTTTCGCTGCTGGTCCATAGTTCAGTAGAGATTCAATATACGCCCTGTATGCATATGCATTATTTGACGGTGATACAGGATTTTGATTAAAGTATACATCCACCTGGTTGAACATTGAATGCAGTAAATTGTTGATAGGGCCAACGGATTCCACATTAGAAGTGTTTTGTGCAGTTTTTTTAGGAGTGTTTAGTTTGACTCTTACACTCAGAAGTGTATGTGCAAGATCAATGTATTCATCCCCCTGACCAGGAACTACAAACTCGATGGGTGAGTTATCTGTGAGAGATGAAACTGGTTTGTAGTGTACCCATTGAGAGCCCTCTATGGATGTTTGTGTTGGACGTAGGGAAAAGAGATCCAATTCCGATTTTCAGCACTCACACGAGTGGAAATGTAAAAATGACATTTTTTACTTGTTTCCAAAAATGTAAATTACCGATCTTTTTGTACCTTTTGATCGTGTTTTTCTCTTAGATTTTTTACTTGTCTTTCTCTTGACAGCTATTTTCTTCGTCCTCTTCTTCCTCTTCTTTTTGAGTTTTCCACTCCTTTTATTTCTTCCACGAGATTTTCCTGCGATGTTCAACAGGCTTCGAACGCCGAACTACTGAAGATTATTCTTCATCCAAGTCAATTTATATCCCGATCCGTTCATCAAACTTTCCACCTTTTCCATGGTTCGTCTCTCCAATTCTTTTCCAGTCTCTTTGAGTCGTGTTTTCACGGCCTGTTTTAATGGTATGTTACGTTCCACATCATCAATAACATTCATTCCATGACGCAGTGTTGGTACTTTTCCAGTTCTCGCTAACGGTCAAGAGAGACTGATATTCTAAAGTTTCATCCGCATCCTCATCATGTTTTATGGATTTCTTCGGTGTAGAACTTTTATACGAGTGTTTATAAAATAATCTTGTTACAGATGCATGTGATATTGATCTCCAGTACACACGATTGCCCAAAATTTCTTTAGGTGTTTTAATTCCTTGGAGAAACGTTGCAAACTGACGTCTTCCTGGTACAACAACTGATTTCCTATACCTGATAGCATCGTTCACTGAATCTGAAATATTTGGTTTATCAACACGTGCTCCGTCGATAAATACAACGCCCTGTTTATCCCATTTTATTCTATTTTTAACCTCTCGTGCTCGTAATCTTTCAAGCAAAAGTTCACTCTTCTCCCTATAAGTTTTTGGTACACAGGCAATAATATCTGAGATGGGTAGAGTTAAATCATCATCATCTGGATCCTGACTCGTTATTTCATCTTTCTCATTGATGAGCTTGTCCTCAACAGCGTCTTTTATCTCCTTCTTCTTTCCAATTAAATTTTTTGCTTCATCGGTAAAGAACAAAAACCTTTGTAAAACTTGCTGATACAATTTCCACTTTTCATGTTCATCAGTGTATAATGGAGAGTATAAAATTTTACTCGTTTCAGCGTCGAGTCTGGAAATTGCATTTCCGGGTGTTTTTGAGGTGACAAAATTGGTGAATAATTGTTGCTGTTGTTGAGGATACGACTGGAGATAAATTTGATCGACACTATCTCTTGGTACAAGTACCATTTTCCTAGCATGTTCCATTTTAACAATATATGACAAACAATTACGAAGATGAAAACATGTTGGAAAAGAGTGTACCAAGGATTGATGCTAGTAAAAGGGGTAAAAATCCCTCTCCTTTTTGCACAATAAAGCGTTTTTTAGTGTTCCATGTACCACGTGGTGTCACTAATTTTCTTAATGCATATCTGTGTTTTTTCAGTTTTCGCTTCTGAGATTGTTTTAGAGAAACGTTTCCACGTAAAATATTCAATGCACATTCACAAATACTTTTAACGAGTTGCGGGTTAGCTTTTTTTAAAACAGCACGTCGTTGTTCTGTATCCAAATGATAGAGAGCGTGTAATGTCTTAAAATTCTTCTTTCCGATGGATTTTCGTGCGCACGTCATCATGACGAACGTACAACTGGTACTAGATCGCTTGATGAACCTGTTTTTACACATTTTGATGGTACGTAAACGTATTGATATGGATCTGAAGGGAATATACAAGTTCTAAATCTACAATTGTCAGGGGTAGATTGTTTTAAATCTAGAAGGAGGTAACCGCGTGGGCTAGAAGTTGCATCATAATAAGCTTCCTGTAGAAAAAGTTTATTTCCAGGGTATACCCTTTCTAGCGAGGTGTTGAATTTGCGATCCATCCCTCGGGTTTTTGAATACTACAATATAATTTGCGTTTAAAGAAATATCTCGTTGACCATGTCCCTGATGAAAAATATTTTGTGATATAAAGATTACACTCAAATTTTTGTGATGATTTCCCTTGGTAAAAAGATCGACGACTGTGTTATTCGAGGATTCATACATAAGATCGTCTATAATTATCAGTTTAACTCGAGGATCATTGGCATAGTCTGATGTTTGTGGTAAACCTTCACGAAATTCAACTCCCTTCCCGTACGCTTTATAGGATGGCTGCCATTCTAAATAATATAAAATTATGCGACAAAATACAACATCGCACATTATATTAATATTTTGAAGAAATTTGTTCACAAAAATTGTTTTACCGCAACCCGTTGGACCAGAAATTATAGATGTAAACGGATGTTTCCACCTTGGATCCATGTTGAGGAATGAAGAAATCACACAGTGTAGTCTCCTTTCATCTGATTTTTCTTCTCACCTTAAATTAAATCGTAAAGTGTGATGGCAAAATGAAATCAAAATTTAAGTCAATGAGCTTATATTTCTCCGCGCGCACGGCAACCAGACGAATAAGCTTATGGGTCTGGTTACAGCCGCCAGGGCAATGAGCTTATAACCCTGGTCGCCGCGATGCGGTGGCGCTGCTATTAGCTTATTTTCAGCGCCCGCGGTCCGCGCCCGCCAGCCAGCCCGCGCTTCCGGGGAGAGTCTTTTTGAATAAAATTTAAAAGACATACTTACCTTCACTTTGGTGGCTTTCGTCCAGCACCGCGTATACCTTTTATGGTATTAAAAGTTACGACAAACGATTTGTCCAATTTAAACTCATCGCTACTTTGAATTATTTTGAAAATGAGGTCCCAAAGGATCTCGAAACTTAAATCACGTGCTGGTCGAAAGGATAAACCACCAGCACCTTTCGAAAAAAAATCCGAATTAAATTTTATGCCTACATAATCTTCAGGGTTATCAACGAAATTCATGAAATATTTAAAAATAGCGATAAATGCTTTTTTTAAATATTCGATAATATTTTCCGACTCTGAAGGCTCCACTATTTTAATTTCAATTTCGCGCCCATTCGCATGAAATTTATTAAAAAACCGTGACCTATCCCATTTAACGATGAAAAGACTCTCTCCCCTACCTTCATGTGCACCACCACCGAATTGGATATGCTGCTGCTGCTGCTGGATATACTGCTGCTCGAGCAACTGCTGTTGTTGCAGCTCTTGTTCAAGTACTTGCTGCTGCAGCATCTGCTGGTGCAGCCGCATCTGTGAGTGATACATCGCCTTCATGGCAGCATTCCTCTCGTCCATGTCCCCCTCCAGCTCCTCCTCCTCCTCCTCTAAACCCTCTACGTCAACCTCCTCTTCTTCCTCCAAACCCTCCACGTCAATCTCTTCCCCTTCATCGTCCTCGAAATCCACCTCCTCATCCGTCTCGGCATCCATTTCATTCTCTGTAAACATTTTAAAAATTGTAAATTTAATTTTTACAGTTGACAAAAACTGTTTAAAAAACAATGGAAAAATTATAAGATTAATTACCTTTATCAGTATCCTCTGGTTCAATTTTAACCTCAATTTCATTGGGAACACCTTGTTCCTGGCAATGATTTTGGGGAATATCAGGGACTGTAAAGAAAAAATTAATGTATTACTATTGGGCTGCTTGTGTTAAAATTAAATTGATAAAATATTTATTTATTTTTACTTTTGAATGAAATAAATCGTGATAAATTAAGCTTTCGGTGTAAAAATTGTATTCTCAAATTTGAGAAGGTAAAAGGAAGGGGTAAAGAAACGTTCGGGTACAAATAAATTTTCAGATACAAAAAAAAAAAAATTTCAAAAAAATATTATTAATTTTAATTGTAAAAATTTATTGATATAGACATTTCTTAGTCCCTTTTCTTCATTTGACCAAAGTTTCAGTACGATATCTCATTTCGTGTGGAATTGGTATAATGGAACATAATGTCGGTAAAGTAGGAATCGGATAAGTGTCACATGCCCTTAGTCATAATCCAAATTAAAGTTTAAAAGTCAATTTAAAAATTTGTTGACACAGACACACGCTTCACTTTTGCTTTAAATAATAATAATAATATTCGAAAATCATTAATAATGTTAAAAATTGATAAAAAATATAAAATCAAATTAAATTTTTTAAATTTCAAATTATTATTTCATTATTATATATTATTATTTATTATTCTCTATAATTATTTATTTTTGTTTATTTTTATTTATTTATTCAAACATTCAACGACATGTGACACTCATCCGATTCCTACTTTACCGACATTTTTTCATTATATCAATTCCACATGATCTAAAAGTTTGGGAGGATAAAGGAAAGGGCCCAAGAAACGTTTATGTAACAATACATTTTTATAGATCCGAGAAAAGTTGCAAAAATTATTATTTTTTTTTCTATTCTAAAAATGTAATGACATATGAACGTTTCTTGATCCCTTTTCTGCATTTTACTAGAGTTTCAGATAGTTATCTTGTTTCATGTGGTTTTGGTATAATAAAAAAAAGTCGGTAAAGTAGGAATCGGATAAGTATCACATAGCCTTATCATAATCCAAATTAAAGTTTAAAAGTCAATTCTAGTATTTACAAATTTTTTGATGCAAGCACTCCACTTTACTTGTGCTTTTAATAATGATAAGTCAAAAATAATATTAAAAACTGATAAAAAAATATTGAATCAAATTAAAATTTTTTAAATTTCAAATTATTATTTATTATTAGGCTTCCGTTTTCGGTACCGATCGTGAGAGAACTCTTTTGTGTCAAGTGTTGCGTTTTTTGGCTTTGGTGAAGGGAATCAGCGTGTGTGGGTGCAGAAAGGGCAGTGAGTGCGGAGAGCAGGTGTAAAGGAAGAAGGGTGAGTGAAGGCAAGTGTGCAAAGGGTGGAAATAAGTTGTGAGAAAGGAAAGTTGAAACGTGCAAATTTTGTTTTGAGGTTAGGTGTAGAAAATAGTTGTCGGGAAGGGGGGCAAGAGGTAGGCAGGTGAAGAGAGGGTAGCGTCGTGGAACAGTGGGTAAGGTTGGATACTGGGATGCCGACGGTAAGAAGCCCGCAAACGGGCGCCAGAGGGCAGGGAGAGGAAGAAGCAAGAGCGGACGAGGTTTTGAGCGCGGTTAGTGGGGAGAAGGGAGAAGTTGACAGTAGCGATGACGAGACGTTCGAGACACCGACCAGGGAGAGAAGGGGTTCAGGCACGAGCCAGAAACGCGGGAGACCATCAAACCTAGAGCGCCTCAACAGGCTAGGTAGCGCGGGCTCGAATAGGAGTCTGGATGAATGGCACAAAAAGGGGAACGTGACTAGCAGTGAAGGGGAAGATAAAAGGAAGAGAGAGGAAGGGGAAGATGATCCGGAAAGGGACAAGGATAACAAGAAAGTGAAGAGTAAACGAAAAACACCAGACAGAGATAGGGGGGATGGGGAGATGTTTGAGAAGCTAGCAGCCCTCATAAAAGGGTTTAGAGAGGAAACAAGGAAGAGTCTGGAAGATATGAATAGGCGGGGGAAAGAAGTTAGGGGGGAAGTGAGGAAAGTAAGAGAAAAGTGGGAAGAGTGGGATAAACTCTGGAAAGAGGAGAAAGACAAGGTATGGGGTAAACTAGAGGCCATAGAGAATAGACAGAGAGAGATTGACGAACAGACAAATAGGGAGATAAAACAACTGGAAGAACGGGTAAGCAAATTAGAAGTTAGGAATGAGCATATGGGGAAGGGAACAGGAAGTGCGGAAAAAGTAGAAGGGAGTGATAACGTGCAAAATGACAATGAAAGAATGAAGAAGAGACTGAGTGAGATCGAAAGAAGATTGGAAGGGGAAGAAAGGGCGAAGAGAAAAAATAACATAGTAGTCAAGGGATTGAAAATAGAGAGTGAAACAGGGGAAATTGAAATCAAAAATCTGCTGAGAGATATTGGAATTCGGGTAAGGGTAGAAGGAGTTAAGAGATTAGGAATGACGAAGGAAGGAAAAGAAGGAATGTTTGTAGTAAAAGTAGGGAGTGAGGAGAAAAAGAAAATTATGGAGAACAAAAAATTATTGAAAGGAAGAAGGGAGAGAATTGAAGAGGATTTGACTTGGAGGGAGAGGAAAAGGAGATGGCAAATAGAACAGAGAGCATGGATAGAGAGGAAAAAGGGATGCATGGTATGGATAGGGCGAGACAGACTATGGATAAATGGGGAGGAGTGGGTCTGGGACGAGGAAGTAGAAGAAATAAGGAAAAAGGGAAAAAGAATTGAGAAAGATAGAAGAAAGGAAGATTCAAAAGAGGCTAGAGAGCAAACAGGGGGGTTTCCAAAAAGCAAGGCGGAAGAACAGTAAGGAGGATAGAGGAGGGAAGGGAGGAGAAAAAAGTGAAAATAGCTTTCTGGAATGTGTCAGGCTTGAAGAACAAGAATGAAGGTTTCTGGCGGGAGTTAGAAAAGTGGGACGTGATTATGATGAGTGAAACCTGGGCGGATGAGAAGGATTGGAATGGGATGAAAAGGTTGTTACCTAAAGGTTCTGTGTGGACAATGCAAGAGGCAAGGAAGGAACACGTTAAAGGTAGAGGAATGGGCGGCATGGTATCAGGGGTGAGAAAAGAATGGGCAGTAAAAGGTAAAACAGAGCAGGACAGAGAAGAAAAGGAGGGAACAATGGTAAGAAGGATTATAATAGGGAAGGTCAAAATAGCGGTGGTTTGTGTATATAGAAGAAGAGGGGAAGAGGAAGGTTGGAGAGTAATAAGGAGGTGGATGGAGGAAAAGAAGGAAGAATTGGTTTTGATAGGAGGTGACTTAAATGCCTGGACTGGCGAACAAGGGGGAGGGATTTGGAATGAAGAAAAGGAGGCATATATGAGGAGCTCCAAACATAGGGAGATAGACCGGGAGGGGAGGAAGTTACTAGACATAATAGGAGAAACCGGATGGTTTATATGTAATGGCAACATGAAAGGAGATGAGAAAGGAGAGATTACATTTATAGGTAAGGGAGAAACAATCATGGACTACATCTTGGCAGAAGAAAGAGTGAGTAATATGATATGCAGTATGAATGTAGGGAATGAGATAGGGTCAGAACACTTCCCAGTAATAGCTACACTGAAAGGTGGCGTCCATAAGCGTGGCAGAGGGAGAAAGGAAAGAGGGGGGGAAAGGGACACGAAAATGGGAGTCTGGGGGGTAGATAAATTAAAAGTGTTTGAACAGAAGATGGAAAAGGAGAATGTTAGATATGAAAAGGAGGAGGGGGTAGACTCGTTAATTAAAATGTTGAAAGGGTCGATTGAGAAGGTGAAGAATGAGATAGGTACAAAAGAAGGAAGAGAAGAGGGAAAGAGAGGATGGTGGGACGAGGAATGCAGGGAGAGTAAGGAGAGAATGAAAGAGTCTGTAAGAAAATGGAGGAAAGGAGAAATAGAGAAGGCGGAGTACAATAGGAGAAAAAGAGAACATGAGAAGATGCTGGAAGGGAAAAAGCAAAGGGGAAAGGAGAAATACAAGGAAGAAGTAGAAAAAGCAATCAAAGAAGGTAGGGTCTGGGATGTGATAAACAGGGAAAGAGGAGGAAGGAAGGGCGTGAATGAAGAAATAGAAATGGATGAATGGACGGATTATTTTAAGGGTCTGCTAGGGGGAGAACAAAATAGGATCAAAGGGGAAAATAGAAAGACAGTCCAGGGAGAAACGGAGGAAGCGAACGAAATAACAAGAGAAGAAGTAAATGAGGCGATAGATAGACTGAAAAGAAACAAGGCCACAGGAGAGGATGGTATGGAGAACGAAGCGATAAAGTATGGAGGAGAAGGGATTAGGGAAGTGATGTGGAGGATATGCAACAAGGTCTGGAAAGGAGAAGGGTGGCCGGAGGAGTGGATGACAGGGCTGGTAGTACCGCTTGTTAAGAAAGGGGAGGGTAAGAAGGTAGAAGAGTACAGAGGGATCACTCTCATGCAAGGGGGCTATAAAATATACACAGAAATTCTAAGAAAAAGGTTAGAGAATCAGATAGAAGAGAAGCAAAGTATCCCACACAACCAGACGGGATTTAGAAAAGGGATGGGGACAATAGACAACATTTACGTACTCAACTACTTGGTTAACAGAAACTTAGGGAGAAAAAAAGGGAAATTAGTCGCTTTTTTTGTAGATTTCAAAGCAGCTTTTGACTCAGTGAATAGAAAAGTGCTATGGCAGGCAATGAAAGAGAGGGGAATAGAAGAAGGGCTGGTGGAGAGGATAAAGGAAATTTTTACTGAAACCAGGATTAGGGTGAAGATACGCGGGGAAAAAGGGGAGGTTTTCTGGACAGGAAGAGGTCTAAGGCAAGGGTGCCCGTTGAGTCCGCTACTTTTTAATTTGCTGCTGGCAGACCTAGAGGAGAAGCTAAAGGAGAAAGGGAAAGGGGGGACGATCCTGGGTAATAGCAAACTATACTCCCTAGCATACGCGGACGACGTAGTTCTAATAGCAGACGATGAGAAGGGGATAAACCTAATGATAAGAATTTTCGAAGAGTACGTGGGAAGAAAAGAACTGACGGTGAACGTAGGGAAGACCAAGGTGATGTGCTTCAGAAATAAAAAGACCAAAATAGGTTACGTTTGGAAGATGAACAGACAAACAGTGCAAATTGTGGAGGAGTTCTGTTACCTAGGTTTTTGGTTTGAGTCAGGAGGGGGAAACGATTTGCAGGTGATGAAAAGAATCGAAAGTGCGAGTAAAGTAATGGGCCAAGTATGGGGTATAGGAAAGAGAAGGTTCAAGGACGATTGGAGAATGAGGGTTTGGTTGTTTGATGCGTTGGTTTGGGCGGTGTTGTGTTATGGAGTGGAGGTTTGGGGATGGAAGGAACATAGGAAAGTGGAAAGCATACATGAGAGATTTCTGAGATGGGTAATGGGGGTTAGTTGGAGTTGTCCAGGATACATGATAAGGGAAGAACTAGGAAGGGAAAAAATGGTAACTAGACAAATTAAGAGAGCCTGGAGGTTTGAAGAGAAGCTGAAAAGGGGAGAGGGGAGTAGAATAGCACAAGTATGCTTGGACGAAGTTCGGAACAAGGAGACGAGAGGCAATTGGGGAAATTCAAAATGGGAGGAAGAAAGGAAAAAAATGAGGAGTGTTTGTGATATACAGGAAGGGGTTCTGGATTGGCAGAAGATTGAATTAGAGCTATTAGTAAAACAAGGAGAAGAGAGATGGAGAAAGATTATGGATGCGACGTACAATAGATGGTATATGATGGTCAAAGGGGTGACGGAACCAGAATATTTGCAAAAGATGAAAAAGGAAGACAAATGGAATAGGGTGATGCGGTTTAGAATGGGAGAAGGAGTGAGAGCTTGTAGATATTGGTTTGATGAAGAGGACAATCTGTGCAGAGTATGTGGGTACGAAGTGGAGTCATGGGCACATGTGTTAGAGAGGTGTACGGGAGAGGAAGATGGACAGTTGAGTGTGGATGAATGTGTAAGATGGATTTTGGATGGTAATGGACAGGGAGTGATGTGGATGAAAAAACTGGAAGAAATAAGAGAAAGCAAGAGATCAGGGCAGAGTCAAACGGGTAATCCTGTTTAAAGGAAGCTAACGAATAAAATTTTCAAATCGGTCTAAATGAATTTGATGGTAAGAGAAAACGGAAGCCCGGGAAGATCGCTCATTGTCTCTAGTCTAAGTGTAGTAATAATATGATTGTTAGTAGGTAAGGCGTAGCATTAGAAAATAAGTAGCGAGTAAGTTAGACTAAGGATGAAATGTAAACATATGTACAGGGAGCGGAGGCCCTCGAACCCGTAAAAGGGAGAGTTCAAATATACATACATACATATTATTTATTATTATTATTATTCATAATTCACGATAATTATTTATTTTCGTTTATTTTTATCTATTTATTCAAACATTCAACGGCATTTGGCTCTTAGCCTATTCCTACTTTACCGACATTTTTTTTTCATTATGTCAATTCCACACGATATTAGATATCGAACTGAAAGTTTAGGAAGATAAAGAAAAGGGGTTAAGAGACGTTTATGTACCAATAAATTTTTACAAATCCAAAAAAATTTCCAAAAATAATAATTATCATTTTATATTGTGAAAATTTAATGACATATAAACGTTCCTTGGACCCTTTTCTTTATTTCACCAGAGTTGCAGATCGTTATCTCATTTCATGTGGAATTGGTATAATGAAAAAAATGTCGGTAAAGTGGGAATCGGATAAGTATCAATTGCCCCTAGCCATAATCCATATTAAAGTTTAAAAGCTAATTCTAGTATTTTTTAAACTTTTGACACCAACACTACGATTTGCGTTTGAATTATAGAATGATAAATCATAAATAATATTAAAAATTGATACAAAAAAATTGAATCGAATCAAATTTTTTTCAATCTCAAATTGTTATTTCCTTATTATTTATTATTCTATATTATTCACTATGATCATTTATTTTTGTTTATTTTTAATTATTTATTCAAGCATTCAACGGTATGAGATACTTAATTGGTTCCTAGTTTACCGACATATTTTTTCATTATACCAATTTCATACGATATGAGATATCGAGCTGAAAGTTCAGGGTGATAAAGAAAAGGGGATAAGAAACGTTTATATGTCAATCAATTTTTACAATAGAAAAAATAATGATAATTTTTGGAAATTTCTTTTGTATATGTTACAATTGTTTGGTATATAAACGTTTCTTGGCCCCTTTTCTTTATTTTTCAAAACTTTCAGCTCGATATCTCATTTCGCGTGGAATTGGTATGATGAAAAAAATGTCGGTAAAGTAGAAATCCAAATTAAATTTTAAATGTGAATTCTAGTATTTACAATTTTTTTTTACACGAGCACTACACTTCACTTTTGCTTTCAATAATTATAATAATATTCAAAAATCATTAATAATATTAAAAATTTATAAAAAATATTAAATGAAACATTTTTTTCCTGATTTTTCAAAGGATTACCTAATTATTATTTATTGTTCACTATTATTATTCATTATCATTTATTTATTCATTTATTATTTCCGAAAATAAAAAATTAAATTAAATTGATTAAAATATTAAAAATGATCAATAATATTAAATACTCGTAATATAAATAAATAGACAATCTAACAACAGTTGTAAAAAAGTAGTAAATTATGGATAAAACTTACAATTCACATCCTCATCTTCACCCCTATCCTCGTCCTCATCATCTGCCTCGGCGTTATTGGGGCCATTCTCGCCATATAAATCGGGCGAGTACTCATTCTTGACTGCCCGTCTCTCTTCCTCCAATTCGACGCTGCTGGCCTCCGAATCAACGCCCGATTCATGCGATTCGGATGATGAGGACGCCTGATCCTCATGACTCCCATCCATGGAGTCGTCGGATAAAATCGACTCGTACTCGTCGATCCGGTTGTCCTCATTGAACTTCCGGGCTGCACAACACAAAATAATTATTAATGATGCTAAAACAACTCACACTACACTTCACTATATTATTTTTATGAAAAAATGCTTACCGTTTATTTTGGCAAGGATTCGTGAATCTACCTCTTTTAATTTTTTCCACATACATCTCTGCGCTATGCGCAGAGAGTCTGGGTTTTCTAAAAATGAGGAACACTTTGAAACTTTACTTGGACTGAACATTTTAAAAATATAGCGCAAAATTATCAAAAGGTCGCGTTTTTCCAATTTCCCGGAGACAACATCGAAAACAGTGCGGAGCTCCTGCGAGTGCGACAAGATGAAACAATACTGACCATCTACACGAAGATCACCAGTATTTATGGAAAAAGAAAACCCATCCCCACCTCATTACTCACCCCCATTCTCCAGGCCAAGGTTCCTTGCCAAGATTTTCAAAAGGACACGAAGATTTTCACCTTACAATCTTTTGGAATTATCTTACAGCGTGACGAAAAAAAATTTACGACCAAGTATACAAAAAAAGTAACTGCCGGTATCTTTGAAACTCAAGGGATGCTGCCTGTCACTGGTGTTAGGGTATTCCAGACAGGAAGTAGAAAAAGAGTTACGAGCAATGTCTTTTTGGACGAAAGTAGACATTGACATTGTAAAACCTGACAACACCCACCGCTCTACGTGGAAAAATAAAAAAAAAGGTTACAAGGCCACCTGATTAACACGGTTGGTTCTTCGGAAAAAAGGTTTTCTTATCCATGCACGTGCTCATAGTTATAAACCTCATTTCAAACTAAGAACTTTAGTACCTTTTCAATATTAGCCACGGTATTTTAACAGAACGATCCTCGATTCTCTAATTTACGACTGACACCCGCGATTTTAAAGAAAAAGTTTTTTCACGTAGACAAGCTTGATGATTTATTACATTTTCAAATATACTCTTCACGGAAGAAGTACATAAATCAAACCTGCTTGTGACAGTTAAAGTGACCCTTTTCAAGTAAGAAATAAAAACCTAGGTACTTTACACAGAATTTAGAAACCTTTGTTAACATTTTTGGGGAGGTTTTCCTGGAATAAATAAATATCAGAGACCCCGTTGTCATTTTTTACGATTTTTGTGACATGCTTTTAGAATTTTCCGACGATAATTCTTTCTACTAGTGGGAGAAATCGGTTCATCCTATATACGTCATCGCCCCATATGGTGGGGCGAAACAAAGGTTCAGAGATGTATAAAAGCAGGCGAGAGCTCTACTCAACATTCAGTCTAGTTTCAATCCTGAGACCAAACGCTACGACATGTCCGAGAACAAAACAACTAACGCTACTACTGCCGATGCGCACGTTACCACAGCCATGGATTCATATACAGCCCCAATGGACACAGCAAGCGTACGGGCTGCTGTGAAACGTCGTTTACCTGAGGTACCTGTTGGCGAGGTCGCACGCAAGCCTGTTAATCACCTACTAATGGCTTCAGTGTACGCGCTGAATAACTCCTATACAAAGCAGCTTTTCACGGGACTCGAGCTGCAGCCTAATGGAAACCTCGAGCCTGTCATAAAACTGGTCAATTCGACTTCGAAGAGAATCTCTCTCGACTCGGAATCTTGGGCATGCTTCATGAATAACATCGACTATATATCAACCTTCTTCGAAACGGGTTACGGTTACATGAAACCTGTGGAGTTGGGAAATTCAACATTGGCTTTACCACTTCCAATGGCAGTAAGGCTATCGTCTTCGACATTTCTGGAGATAAAGAGGAAACCACCACTGGGGATGGTGAAAAAAAACGGACCAAGGAATACAGACCTACCATAGTGATGTAGAAAACTACTTTTGATGGGCTGAAGCAGCTTGCTGCCTGTGTCAATGAACGTTTACGAGGACTACAAACACAAGCTATTGATGTGGAAAAGTGTTTGAAACTACTAATAGCTGAAACTTATAAGTACATTTTAACAGAGAAGATTCAATCGCCTAATGAAATGCTTATTCGTTAGATTATTGCTGTTAAATACAAATATTTCAGTGAGCAAGTTAAAGAACAATTACCAAAATCATTTGTTGATTTATACTTTTATTTAGTGTTTTTGGAAATAACAAGTATGTTTTCTTCTTATGTGGCAGCAGAAGTAAAATACTTATTACCAGAATAATTATATTTTCTACGAATTTTTAATGGTAATTAATCAAATTATACTACTTTCCATTGTAAAACATGCGTGAATTCAAATAAACATTTGAAAAAGTATATAAATTTAACTGAAAATGAATACTGTGAATTTTATTTTTACGACCTGTCCCAGCGATAATTTTAAGCAACATTAACTCAGCGAAATAATTTAGTTGTATCAAAATGAAAAATTTTGATTCATTTTTATACATTATTGGTAAGAAAAATAATTTTCATTTGCGATATTTAGAAATAATTAATTTTTATAGTAAAAATTTCTTACTGAATTCACTTTTATACATAACTGGTATAAAATAATTTTCACTTGCGGTTTTTAGAAATAATTCATTTTTATAATCAAAATTTCTTACTTTCAAAAAGCTAGGTTAGGCATGAGACGCTCTACTTATTTTCTAAGTCTCATCCCCCACTCCAAATTTCCCATAGTAACATCCAATTCGAACCCCCACTCCAAATTTCCCATAGTACCATCCATGGTTAACCCCCACTCAAAATTTCCCATAAATAATTAATAATTATTTATATAATATTCATAAACAAATTTAGAGTTTAGTTATTTGTCAACGAAAAGGCTACATTTTTTTACAGAATTATTTAAGAATATTTTCCGATGACTTTTTCTGTGATACTTCGTAAATTCTCAAGAAAGTAGATATTTCCAATAAGACTTTCCTACATTACTTTTCACATTTGCAATAATTATTAATTATTTAAACAATTTCCATAAACACATTCAGAACAATTCGTTTACGGAGTCAACTAAGATTGTCTTTTCGATGACTGTTTAATATGTTTTGTAAATTTACGAGATTTATTAATTATTTAAACAATTTCGATTAAAAAATTTAGAATTTAGCTATTTTTTAAGGAATAGGCACAATTTGTTTACGAAGTCAAAAAGTATGTCTTTCCGAAGACTCTTTTCTATGTTTTTTACAAATTCAGATTTTGGCTATTTTCAACGAATTTTTTATGTTCTGCAAATTTACAAGATTTATTAATTTTTGGAACAATTTTCTTTAAAAAACTCAGAGTTCGGCTATTTCTAAAAGAATAGGCCCAATTTTGTTCCAGAATCAAGAAAGGATGTATTTCCAATCATTATTTTCTACGATACTTTGAACATTTATAACAATTATTAATTATTTGAACAGTTTTCATAAACATATTCAGAGTCTGGGTCTTTTTCAAGTTTGATGCATCAAGATTTCTACGATACTTTGCAAATGTACAATAATTAAGAAATATTTATACAATATGCATAAACAAATTCAGAGTTTAGTTATTTGTCAACGAAAAGGCTACATTTTTTTACAGAATTATTTAAGAATATCTTTCCGATGACTTTTTCTGTGATACTTCGTAGATTCTCAAGAAAGAACATATTTCCAATAAGACTTTCCTACATCACTTTTCACATTTACAATAATTATTATTTATTTAAGCAATTTCCATAAACATATTCAGAGTTTGGGTATTTTTCAAGAAAAAGGCACAATTTGTTTACGGAGTCAACTAACAATGTCTTTCTGATGACTCTATTCTATGTTGCTTTGTAAATTTAAAATAATTATTAATTATTTAAACAATTTACATAAGCAAATTTAGAGTTTGGATATTTATGAACCAATAGGCTACATTTTTTTTACAGAATTAACTAAGAATATATTTCCCATAACTTTTTTCTGTGATACTTTGTAAATTCCGAAGCATTATTAATTATTTAAACAATTTTCATCAGAAAATATGAGGCAAGTAAGAATGTCTTTTTGAGGACTATTCCCTATGATACTTCCCATTACTTTGCACATCCATAATAATTATTCATTATTGAAATATTTTTCATAAACATATTCAGAGTTTGGGTCTTTTTCAAAGAATAGACACAATTTGTTCACGGAGTCAACTAAGATTGTCTTTCCGATGATATTTTCTATGTTGTTTTGTAAATTCACAAGAATTATCAATTATTTAAACAACTTTTAAGAAAAAATAAGAATTTGGCTATTCTTAAATGAATGGGGTGAATTTTTCACAGAATTAACTAAGAATATCTTTTCGATGACTTCATTAGGCTCTTCAAATTTCCAAGATTTATTAATTATTTAGAATATTTTCATAAGCAAATTAAAAGTTTAGCAATTTGTCGAAGAAACCCTCCCGTCAAACATCCTGCTCGACATTAGTGAAAACCGAGGTTAAAACGCTGGAAATGGCTTGACATCTGGACTCTTCTCAAGTCGAGATTATTTACTGTATATTTCTATGAAAATTTATACGCGCCGACATTTTATAGGTTTTTTTCCAAAGTTGCATGAATTTATTCTGCATCGTGAGAGGGTATCCATGCGAAGATATGTACAAATCAAAATTATTGAAGTAAAAATGAATTCCATAGTATTTTATTGAACTTCATTTCCAAATATAATAATTACATGTAAATAAATTGGTCACGCGCGGAGCACGCGTATGGTGGTCTAGTATAGTTTAATGTCTGTCATAAGGACAACCGCAGGAATTCGCCGGGAGCGGGTGCTAATCAAAATTGCACCCGCTCCCAGCGAAATCACGGTAAAATTCCAACTGTAACCACGTCTCACAACCGTGAGATGGGTGGTTACAGTCTGCGTGAATTCAATACGATGATCCGGCAAAAGTCTCGTGCACTCTGAAGACACGGATTGACCCAAGAAGGACCGCCTTCTGCATTTTCCCCGCAAGTTTCTCAGCATGAACAAGAGCGCTGATGATCAGGACGATTAGCTTAACAGAATATTATTTTTTATTATTTGATATTTATATTATATATATATATATTAGGGTGCCAACGGCAATACCACGCTGAAAACACCAGTTCCCGTAAGATCACTGAAGTTAAGCAGCGTCGGGCGCGGTTAGTACTTGGATGGGTGACCGTTCGGGGAATACTGCGTGGTGTTGGCCCGTCGTGGGTGTGGTGGACCCACACTGGTAATATATATCCACCTAGAAACACTACCCGAATCGGGTAGTGAGGCAATGAACTTTCGAGTTCGAAATGCTAATCAATTTTTTTTTTTTATATATTAGGGTGTTTCAAAAAAGTCGACTATTTTTTTTTCTTCGAAACCCCCACATAAAAACTTTCGGAAATGTGTAAAAAGACGCCTGTGAAAAGTAGACCTCTTAACACTAATATTTAGAGGTCGCTCATTGCGAATTTCCATTTCCCATTTAAATAGCATGTGAAATTTTTTTTTTTTTATTTGCAGTTTTGTAACTCTTGAATAGCTTAATGAATTGCAAAGATCATAAACTATTCTTGTAGGAAATTCACCGCTCTACAAAAAAGGTCTGTGGTGATTTTTCCATAAATTCACTCATTCAAAAGTTATTTAAGGTTAAAGTTGAACATATTATTATATGCTCAACTTTAACCTTAAATCGCTTTTTTCTTAATTTTTGGCAAAATTTTTTTATTTATCACTAATTATCGTAAGAGTTTTTTCGGAAATTTTATACTTTAAAATTTTTTCTAAAAAAACAATAATCTAACTCAAATCATCACATTATCAAGTTTACTAATTTAAAAGTTATTTGTTATTAAAAGTAGAACAATAAAAGACAAATTCTCAAACAATGTTCAACTTGATAATGTGATGATTTGGGTTAGATTATTGTTTTTTAGAGAACATTTCAAACTATAAAATTTCCGAAAAAAAATTAAGTTAATTAGTGATAAATTTCAAATTTTTGCCAAGAATTAAGAAAAAAACGATAAATTTATTATGTGTCCAACTTTAACCGTGAATAACTTTTGAAGGAATGAATTTATGAAAAAATCACAAGAGACCTTTTTTGTAGAGCGCCGAATTCCCTATAAGAATATGTTATGGTCTCACCAATTCATCAAGCCGTTCAAGAGTTACAAATCTCCAAATTAAAAAAAAAAATTTCACATGCTATTTAAATGGGAAATAGAAATTCGCGATGAGCGACCTCTAAATATTAATATTATGCGGGTTTCGAAGAAAAAAAAAATATATATATATATATATATATATTCGGTTTCGGTTCGGTTTCGGTTTCGATTCCCTTGGAATAGAACCGAAGGGCTTATGACAAAGCCACCGAACGCGTCCTCGGGTTGCGGATAGAGGGTCCCCGTACCAAGGGTTTCTGCTGAATATGGGTACAATAATTAATAAGCAGTCGCGGACAATTGTCCAGGGATCGTCCCGAAGGAATAACCCCTAAGCGAAGGTGTGCGAACCGTGCCGAAAGCTGCATGGCACCTGGGTGAGGTGTCTTTAACGGTGACCCTGGGATATCGGGCGATGTCTCAGAGTAATAGCCTTATCCTTGCACGCGGGGCTCTACAAGGATGGACGAACCCTTTCCCTAGCTGCTCGTGGGAACAACAATGAAACCAAAACACCACCAAAATATTGTAGATGCGGTTCAAAACGATCGAACGCGCAGAGCACCCGACAATGGATCGGCAAACAATGCCGATCATCCTAGAGTTCGGGGTGCTGAAAATAATTTAGATGGAAACACAACGACGAACCGGCGAAACGCCCACATTGAGTGGACGGATCAACTTAAGAATGATGTGTTAGACTGCTACGATGCCAGTATTATCCCTGTTCGTGGAGGCTTTATGGCGCGTATGCATACTCTGTGGTGCCAGAAACACCCAGAGCTTCAACACGTTTCGCATCAGTCTTTGCGAAATCAAGCCGACTACCTCCGCAAAAATGGATATGTACGCGGAGCGCTTCCTCAACCGCTGCTTGAACAAGTTGCAGACGAAGATGAAACGACATTAAGACCAACCGCAGAAAGCAGGCACCTACTTGAAGATGATGGCAATTTCAGTACAAGGAGGAACATCAACATGCAAGTTCCTCTTAAGCCCCAAGATCTGGCTGAAATGGATGCCTCCCTT